>CAEGAF010105643.1:0-40584 GCA_903067075.1 Micropoecilia bifurca
AAAGATAATATTATTGATAGCAGTACAATTTGCGCAATGCCTGTTTTGTTTAGTTTTCTTCTTGGAAAAAGTTATTATAAACAAGTTTTTGTCTAAATTAAGGTGAATTCATGGTTCCTTTTTCTACATAATGTAACAGTAGTGTTTATGATAAAAAAATAAATAAATAATAATTATGTGATCAGTATCGGGGATCGAAATCGGCGATCGGCCCTCAGGGGTGATCGGTATCGGGATCGGCAGAAAAAACCTGATCGGCACATCCCTAGTACCAATACTATTCAAGGAATCTTCTGTGGAAATTTTGAACAGTTTTAGGTACCTGGGAACAATTTTTAACAATTTTCTCAAGTTTGAACAACACTCTGCAGTGATTTGCAATAAAAGTACTCACAGACAGTGTTTTCTAAGATGGTAACGTCTTTTTGGCATTGATAAAATGCTGATAAGTGATTAATTATTTTGTCTATTGCTTATTTTAGCAACTTATTCTTAAAAGATAAGAACAAAATAATTGGCAGTGCTCTCTCTCTCTGATATCTAGAACAGACAGATTGTGAAAAAGTCTGCAAGCATCCCAGCCAGCAGAGACCGTCCTCTTTTACAGAAAAATGTGTTCTCTTCCCTTCAAGTCAAAGGTGCAGGTTGCCATCTATAGGATGCACTTGGCTGAAATATTCTTTTGTCCCAAGAGCTTTTAAAGCTCCTAATTAATTTTGACTAAGCTTGGCATATTTTAGAACATTTTGGAACATTTCAGTTTTATTCCTTGTTATTTAGTGTGGTATTTGTGTTGACATGTGTGGTTTATGCTTCGACTGTCTTTGACTGCTGCTGTGAACCAAATTTCCCCATGTGGGACAATAAAGAGCTGAGCTGCAGTGAAGCGCTAGTTTACCACCACATGTAGCGCTTTGTTCATAGGCCAAAAATAATGCAATTTCAATCTCATCTGGCCAGAGCAACTTCCACCTGTTGACTGTTCCTTATATGGCTTGTGGTAAACTGCAAACAGAGCCGCTGATGGATTTCTTCCAACAATGACTTTCTTCATGCCTCTCTTCCATAAATGCCAGATTTGCTGAGTGCATGAATAACAGTTATCCTGCAGCTCCCCCAGAGTTACCATAATCTACTTGGCTGCTTCTCTGGTTATTGTCTCCTTACCTATTCTGTTTTTTTGTTGGACGATGGATTGATGGTTTTCTGATAGATATTCAAAGCTTGGGATATTGTTTAATAACCCAAACGTCTCTTTTTTTTTAAATATCTCTTCTTCTTCTTCTTCTTCTTCACTGATATGTTTGCTGTGTTCTTTGGTCTTCATGATGCTGTTTGTTCACTTTGCAGTCTTCACAGGACAGCCGGATTTATGCTGAGATTAAATTGCTCACAAGTCAGAGGAAAGGCGGGATAGGCTTATTTTTTTGTTTGTTCTATAAACAGAAATCTCAATAAAACAATAATTGTAGATTTTGAGGGGTATGCATACTTTCATGTGACGCTGTACTTAACAGTCATGTCTGTTCCTATACCATAGTATTTTTATTTACATTTGTTATCAACAGTAACGTTACAGATTTCTTTACTTGTGAGTGTATAACATATTAGTTTGTATTTTTTTCTGTGCCGTCTCGGATGCCCTGAAGCTCTGTATTTGCGTTTGTTTAAATCGTAGAACCTGCTGAACGTTGAAAAGCTTTCGAATGAAGGGAACTGACATGGCCATGTGTTTTAGATAAGGCTGCACGGTGACACTGACTAGTTTGATTAGTCAGGAGCAAAACGCTGCAGGGCTTTTTTTCTGAACCGCACGGAGTCGAGACAAGCAGAGCTGAAGACCACACAGCAGAGCGAACAAAGGGGGGAAGAGAAAGAGGCAGAACAATGTTGGACGTGGACGACAACAGTCAGTCCAACCTTGCTGTTTAACAGCGTCTCTGTGACATCACTACTCACAGATGAACCCAAATTCAGAGACAGATTGTTGACTTAGGACCTGCCCACATTTTCCTCTCTTCGTCTCCCAACTCCCATGAGTTTGTGATGGTTTGAGCTGCATCTCCACGCATCGCTCACTGTACCTTCTTCCACAGTGCCTCAGGCATAGAGGTGGAGAACGAGCAAGGAGGAGGTTTGAGCTCAGCTTGCAGGGCATAAGTTTACAGGTGCTTCATGGTGAAAATTGTGGTGCGAAACATCAGCAGCCGAACAAAGCAGCAAGTGCTACAACTGCTCTCCTGGTTGAAAAAACCCAGACAGAAATAGCTGATAATGACAGAGATAGCTGACCCATGTTTTAACTCAGAAAAATTAGATCACATTAAAATCAAACTTAAAAAGTTGTGTTTTACTCACAAACTAAAAATGTAATACTTGAAATTAGGTGTTTACGCTGTTATTTTGAGGGCTTTTAACTTGACACTTAGAATAAGAAAGGAAGTGTTGCTTGACTATTACAAACTGATCACTGGCTGCTTTTTATTATCTGTAGCTCAAGATTTAAAATACGTGATTGGTCAGACTTGAACTGGAGAAATCTACACTGAACAGAGAGAAAACTGGCCAAACTTTTAAAAAATGAAGAAAAACAGCATTTTTTGGGCATTAGGGCCACCTTACGATTAAACTTCCAACAAAATGTCAACATGTGGGCTGGTCAAACCTGGATTTAAATATTTTACATTGGTTACCGATTATTTAAAGCAAATTGTGTGAGTTGATAAATCCAATTTTTCTTTCAAGAACAAAAAAATGGAAATTCTTAGTTATTTCACAAATACATATTTATGGATGTTTCCCCATGCTCATATGGATGTTTCCCCATGCCCTTCTTGCATCAAGTTCCACCTTCCTATTCCTCTGTGTTGGTTCATTCTGTTTCCTCCTGTATTCCATACTGTGCTTTTACTATTGAATAGAATAGAAATATTCTTTATTGTTCCACAGTGGAGAAGTTCTGGTGCAACAGCAGCAAGTTAAATGCAACATGTACATTTAACTAGGGTAAAAATATAAAGAACTGTACAGCAAGTTACTCTCTTTTTCTTTATATGAATAGGGTCTTGATGAGGAAATATAAAGAAATGTACTTGATCTGAATATTTGTGCTGAAAAAAAGCTTCATCAGACATTTTACAAGAAATTGAACATACTATAAGATGGAATAATAGCACTGATGTTATTTGAAATTAGGAAAAATTTTAAATAACAGCAAAGTCGTAAATGCTTATAGATTTTTTTTTTCTTTGAGTGATTGTTATAGTCTTAACCGTTTGCTAGGAGGAAGGATCTGCGATCTTGGGCTGCTTTGTGCACCAAGGATGCAGCACTCTGCCACTGAAAGAGCTTTCCTTTTCAGTAACATGTCTGCTGGATAAATTGTCCAGTTATTTTAGCCAGATTTCTTCTGTCTCCCACCATCTGCGCTTGGTTGAGGGGGCATCCAGGGACCCAGATGGCCTTCATCACTAGCTTGTCTAATAGCTTCCTCTTAGCTGTGGAGAAGCTGCTGCTCCAACATAATACGCCGTACAAGGTGGCTGATGTCACCACCGGGTAGAAAAAAGTCTTCAGGGGCGCCTCTGCACTCCAAAAGACCCCCGTCTCCTCAGCAGATAGTTTTCTCTGACCCTTCCTGTAATTAGCATCAGGGTTGTGATGAGCATCTTCATTTTAACGTACGCTCAGGGATCCAACATTATAATGTAGCAAAACCAAAACCCAGTCAATCGATTTCAGGGTTACATCAGTGCTGCATCTTTCCACAGCCGAGTTGAGATTATCGGTCATCTTTGCAAAATCTTTTCCATGTAAAGGAGTCGTGAGAACGCGTTGGGTCTCTGAACTTTAAAGCCTTCCTGTAACTTTCAGTCAGGTTTAGTTTTTAGGCTGACATTGGTAAAAAATAACAATGTTTAAAAAGTTGCAGGTTTCAAATGAAAACTTCTTATGTAATGCTTTGAGACATAATTTTTGTCCTGAAACAATATTTAGCTGCTCTAAGTAGCTCATAGTACTGCAATGAATAAAGGAAAAGCTTGGTTTCCCTTTATTGTATATTTATTGTATATTTTTGAAGTCTCACAATGTATATCTTAAGCATAATTTCATAGCAAAATCAAATTGTTAAATTTTTTCTTTGATTATGCAATTGTAAACATGATATAAGTAGTTTATTTTCAGTTTGGAGGTTTTCCTTTCAGAATCTGGAGTAAACCACGAGAAATGAGACCAAGAGATGAGAGGAAAAAAGAAAGAAGTGATCTGGAGAGCAGAATTGAAAAACTACTCGAGACCTGTTGCTCCCAGAGGAGGTTCAGAGACAAAAATGGAGATGTAGGGTGAAAAAGTATGGGAATCTCTAAAGAAAAGTAGAAAAGGTTAAGGGCATTAAGGCAGAAAAAGTCATGAGTGAAACGAAACGAGACAGAAGAGTAGAAAAGTAAAAAGAGAGAATAACAAATGGTGAGAGTTGAGTTATGGATTGCTGTAGCAAAGAGAATGATGGGGCGGTTTCATTCAGAGAGAAATTGTTACAGGTACAAGAGCAGACACAGAACTACCCCCATCAGGTCAAGGTGAGTCATGCACAAAGCCTGTGGAGATAAAGATTTTACAATCGTATTGTTACCAGAGCAGCACTCACCACACCATGCATATTCTCTTTGAAGAACAGGCTCGTGCTCCGCTCTTTTCTTAGAAAGACGGCTCCACAGTACGTAGTATCTCTTTCTCAGAACTTGAGCCTTCATTCCTCTCTGCTCTCCTCTAACTTCTGCAAAGTTCCCTTCCACATGCCTTCTTTTCCTCACTTAACCTCCAGGCAATTCACATAGAAATCCACTTCTGATTCCTTTGTTCCTCATTGATTTCACTACGAAAGCACAGTTGGGAATGAAGATTGCGCTGTTTTTTTATTTCGGTGCGTTTTCTCATCTATGAATGAGTGCAGGGATTTTCGTTCCTTGTGTGTGAAGCGGCTCCGTTTGAGGGAGCCTGCATTTTTCATTCCTGCGCCCGGGGGTTGAGTTGAGGTCCGAAGGGTCTGCCCGTCAATACCTCACCATTGTATCTGCGTCCATCTTCATCTTCCATTCTGTTTGATCCCTTTCTCTTCATGTCCAACCTTATTACATCCCCTGACCCTGCACTCTGCCCTTCACCCAAACCTGCTATGGCGTGCTAAACAGGGGTGCTTATTGGGATGTCTCCCATGGAGCGCCAGGAAGTGAATCACAGGGTTGGTCACATGGCACCGAGCAAAGCTGGAGACACCTGGTCCTGGTCAATACCCCCATGCAATCTGATCAGTAAGTCTCAAACGCTGAATGTGTTTTCTGTAAAGAGAGATGCATTTTACACTCCTGTTCGTAGAGATGCATTACGGTTTATAGCTGAATAATATCTTGAATAGATTTACGGGAATGTGTCTCCTTCCTGTATGAAACCAAAGCATCCATACCTCTGACTGTGCCCATGTCTCATACCTCCTGCACACTGCCTTTCCCTCCCGCCTTGTTTTTGGTGTTGGTTTTACGAGACCCCAAAATACTGGGTTCTCAGCATCTGGCGTTTGCATGTGATGAGCTGCCTCTGCGGTTTCCCTTTGTTTAGCTCTTATAACGTTTTTTTCTGTTCTCTAAAACATGTCAGTAGTCTGCTAAATACAAGGTTTGAGGCCCTGATTTTTCACAGTCTTAACATGTTTTTCCACTAGTCTGGAGATTCCAAGGTAATTTATATTAATGTATTGTTAATCTTATAACTATTCAAACCCCTGCTAGATTCAGATTTAAAATGATCAACTAAGAAGTTTAATTTTTATAGGATATGAGACTAGGGGTGGGCCTTCATCATTTTGTTATTCACTTATCTGTGATAAGTGATTATGATTTATTGCTATCACAATAAATTCTAATTAATGATATTTGCCCTTATAACTACCCTTACTGTCATAAACACCAATAAACTTGAAAATAAAGTTACCGCGTTCAGACTTCTAAATCTCTTAAAGAAGCAAATTACAAATGGGAATGTTTGTGTTAGTGGGACTATAATAGTTGCAACATACAGACTCATATAATTGCCTAAAGCAGATGTTATAAATAGTTCCCATCATTACTACATTTACTTTATTACTATAATACCGCAAAATATTGTAATTAAATTTTAGGTCCATATAGCTCACCCCTATGTGAGACTGGCATCTCTTGAGAAAGTGGAAGATTATTTTTGCTGTTTCTTTTTGGGCTTTTTACGTTAGAAACTGGCATGTCGAAAATGATCCCCTATACCAGTGGTCCCCAATTGGTACCGATCTGCGGCGCAAGAAATAATTAAATATTTCCGTTTTACGTATTATTTGAGTCTGGAGCATCTTTTATTTAGAAAATCCTGTAACCGGATTCTCTCGGTTACTTGTGCGCCAACATTTAGCCACAAGCAGCAAAGGGGGAAAAGAGACACACATCGCGGCCCGGTAGGTGAGTCCTACGTTACAATCCGCTCTGCGTAACGGCTTCTGCCTTAGCGAACCCCCCCCACCCCCCCACCCCCAGTCGGCAGAAAAATATCGTAGTCTCTTTCTCTCCATCCCCCCCCCACCCCCCACCCCCACCCCCCCCGGTCCGCAGAAGAATTTCAAAGTCTAAACCGGTCCGCGGCACAAAAAAGGTTGGGGACCACTTCCAACCTTTGGGGACCACTGCCAACACATTGGAAAAAAATAAACTTTAGCTTTTTGCACATCTTCACTTACATCTTAAAGGTGGAAAGTCCTCCTTTCCATCACCCTGATCTTTAGGTCCACCACATATTCTACAAAATCCACTTCACATCCAACAGCGGTTCTATTGTCTTAAAGGAAAAGAGTCGTCACGTGACCCTGATCAGCCAATCAGAAGAGGACGTCTGGGAAATCGGCTAATAAAAAATTAGGTTTTACTTGTTTTTTCTACCAACTAGAATGAGACAAAAAGGAAAAGGAATTGCCCTCGACAATAAAACTATCCCCAAGCTAAAATGTTTCATATTCAGGGTTACTATAAATATTAATTTGTTTGAATAAAAGAGAGTTCCCTTACAGACTTTAATCACTACTAAAGTTAACTCAAACTTGATTGTTTTAAAATGGTTTCAGGATTTTTAAATTTCCCTTCAGGGTCTCAAAAGCATTCATATGTTGAAGATTCAGAAATGCCATCAGTGTGGGATAAAGTCATAGTTTTAATGTTATCCAAGACGTCCATCAATGATATTTTCAAAGTGCTTGAAGAACGCAGGTCTTAGGGGTGAAAGATTAGAGCTGGTGTGTTCCTAAAGGAACTATAGTTTTGGTTTTAACATTTGCTACTTTCGTCTCAACAGATTTTTTTCTTTTCTCAAAAGATGTTAAACTATGTTTAATTTTCAGAATTCAAATATTTCCACTTAGTATGGCTGCAGTGAGTTTGGCTCTGGTGAACATATTCTTAAAAAGATTTTCTTCAAAGATTCAGTCCACTTTAACATTTCTATGCTTTCAACTTACTCATCCCTTTCTGCCTCCCTTTCTTTCCCTTTTTAGTGTGTTAAAGTAGGGCACTGATGGCTCCGCTGGGTGTAGGTATATGTCTAATGTCTGTCCCAACATTGTAACTTGTTACTTTGATTAATATATCATCATAAAGACTCATGAAGGACCAGCACCATCTAAGAAGTCACGGGTTTCACTTGTATAGTAGTATTTCACTTTTTATGTGTCTAAAAACATTCTGTACACCGATACATGTTTGTCATGAAAGCATGTTAACATTTAGGTGTTTATTTTGCCATTACGGTAATGTGAGTGTTCATAAATGAGTGAAAAGTCGTGAGAAGCCCTTTAGTCCCAGGATGTGGAGACTCCGGGGATGATGGGGGCTGGGAAAGAGGAGGAAGATGGCTGCCTCTCGTAGCTCTTCCTAATTGGTGTACAGGGAGAGAAGCTGGAGTCTGAAACTCGGATCAATGTAATTAAAATGGAAAGCCCCCATCCAGACATTTAAAACACAGCCATGCCAGTTTTACATTCTTGGGTTGCAGAGAGCATAACATGGCCAGTTAGCAGAAAAAGACAGATGGTCTTCTTGGTTCTCTCTTTGATTGTGTTTTTATGATGAGCTTTATTAGAGTATTTTTAAGAGATAAATCAAATGTTCAAACCTCAGTTTAGAGATGTATGGTTTAATAATAAAAGGTTAAGCACTCTGTGCTGAAACTTGTGCCCTCTGGGTGTCAGCCAGGTTTATGGTCATGTTTCTCTTCAAATAAAGAGAGAAATGGGAATGGGAATATTTTTCTAACATATATTTTATGCAGTATAGACAAATAACAGTCATAGATTGGTTCAAGGACGATCTATTATTTTCAACAGTGGCTGCTCATCAGTGATCGTACTTAACTCATGTTGCATCACGTTTTAAAGATCCAGAACGTTATTTCTACCAAGAGTTGAGAGCAGCATATCTTAAAATACAATGAATTTTGTATTTTTGGAAATAAAAATTATTTTATAAATTTTTATTGAAAATCAATTTTTTAAAAAAAACCTTATTGGCATTAGAACAATCAAACTATTTTGCATTTGCTGGCCAGCTTTTTGCCTCCTCAAATCTTTGGGATTTGAAACGTCTCGTTGTCATCACCTTAATCTTTAGCTTCCTCATCAGATTATCTGTCTGATTCCAGTTTGGATTCTAGTCGGGCAGATTCAAAGTGTTCTTATTTCTGATCAGAAGAAGTACGCTGGCAAATTTAAATCCAAATCTGCCAAATCTGAATAATTTCATGCCTAACTGTATATTTCCTATTGGATTCAATAAATCAATAGCCTTTGTAACCAATGTTTTTTTTTTCTTTCTTTAATACACAGTGTCAGTACCTGTAAATGTGTTGAAATTCTGTTGGTAATTGTTAATTTTAGAAAGCAAAGTAATTTTGCATAAGCAGGTTAGCTGTGAAATGAAAGAAAACTAGAAGTTGGCATCAGTCAGTAAAATCTTTATTGGTGCAATTCTAGTTTTTGTTGTGCTCTATGAAAATAAATATTGATAGAAGATGTTGCATATATTGTTTGTTTTTTTTGTTTGTTTTTCCGTCAGACGCCTTCCAACTAAGTAGAAATTGTTTAATAGAAAAAAACGTTCTGTCATTATTTATTTACAATTCATTGAAGACAACAAACACCATGTCAGTTTGATCTAAACTCCAGCCGACACATTTAAAATTCTGCTCTTTATGAGCTTTGGACTTATGCTACCCTGAGTTGTATGGAGAGATTTAGCATTTTATGTTTCCAGAAATAAAGGAGCAATTGTTCTTTCTTTTTATTGGCAATAATTGGCACACATTTAGGTGCATAATGAAATCATCTGGGTGCAATAATTTATTCTTTCTTTTGCTGCCTGACCAACTTAGTAGAGTTTCTTTTGTTAAATTGGATACAAATTATTGCATTAGTAACATTAGGTAGAAAGAGCTCATAATAATAACTTATTATATTAATTCAAGGGGATCTTTGAGGATTAAGATTATTGTTCATTGGTTTTGTCTTGAGTAATGGTTATGGATTATTGTGACGGCTGAGGGAAACTAGTAATGCGCTATGTCAGGGGGAGTTCTCTGAAATACAGCTGTGTGTGTGTGTGTGTGGTTTTTAAGATGCATGTCTGTGTGTGTGTTCTGCCACCAGCAGCTCACTCCCCTTAGACAGACAGCAGGCATGCGTGTGCAGTGTGTCTTTCCCGAATATCAATGAACCGTGTACACACACATGCACAGAGGTGCGCACACGCAGGCTCACACTCACACACCAGGGCCTCAGAGGTCAGAGAGTGAGTCAATCATCTAAACCGTTGCGACGACACAGTCTGAAAAAGGAGCAAGTGTGTGTGTGTGTGTGTGTGTGTGTGTGTGTGTGTGTGTGTGTGTGTGTGTGTGTGTGTGTGTGTGTGTGTGTGTGCACTCACACACACACACCCCTGCACTCCGAGAGCAGGGGGCCGGCAGCTGTCAGGGGCTAGGAGCAGCAGGCACTAATGAAGCAGATGAATAGTGCAAAAACTCGCAAATACAAACAGGACAGTTGACATTTTTCATCTGTCAAAAGCAGAAGATGCATGAAAATACGAGGGGGTCTTGTTTAACCCTTTGCCTCCTGGTGTCTGCAGTTGCCTGCTTCCCCCCCCTTCCTCCATGTTTCTGTCTCAGTTTTTTATCCATCCTTTCCGAGAAATTTGGGCATAAAGGCTCTTGGATAATTAGAAAAAAAAATACACACAGGGTTTATTTTTTTGCAAAGCAATTAGGAGTGTTTTCCACATGGACCGCTCTAAAACAACTGAAATTGACTTTAATAACAAAATGTCTTTTGTTGAAGGAAGCCAACTCAGTGAGGGATCATTTAGATTTCTTCTTTGATCTTAGACATTTTAGTTGTTGGAAAGAGATACAGTAGTAAACTGGTCCTGAGAAACACCTTAGCTTTCTAGTCCTGCATCATATGTGACATATTTATATCTTGCTGCAGCTGGAAGTTCTTATTGGTGAGACAATATGTTCATTTAAATATGACATAACCACAACACTCAGGATGTAACCTTTCACCCACATTTCACTCTTTCACTAGACTGATGTAAATTTAACAGACAATGTTGGTCTCCAACAGTATGACTAGAGAGCAGGGATATATGGTATATCGTGAAAGTATCGTCATCACATCATCAGTGAGTGCAACATACATATCTCAAAAAACAGTTTGGAGTCCAATAGTTGTTTACTAATATAGTTCAGCCATTATAAACTTGCATTTTTCATGCTAATTTAATATTTAGACAGTTGGACAAAATCTCATGGCAGAAGATGCTCACACTAGACACCAATGTGGGAAGTACAGATGAAAGGGCTTACAGGCCACAACTGCCCACAAAAACGTGACAACATCCTGTATGTATTTATACATGAAGTGATTATTACTTTCTAAAAAAGCTATCTACTCTGCAGAGAATAAATCTGGCATAGATTTTGAAGGGTTGCCTCACTGCAATTGACCATTATCAAACAGTACATTGTGCTCAGTTAATCAGAGTAGATTAAAACGTTTCTAAGGAAACCCAGCAGATTGACTTGCAGATATCATAAACTGAAACCATAGAATCAGTTTGGAAACTTTAAAACATTGACTTTAGTGGAGTTTTTAAATCCTCACCTAACTTTCTGCTTCCTGCTGTGCCAGCCTCAGTAGGCTTTACGTCTATCTTGTATATCTGGTATATCTTTCTAAGGTTGTAGTTCAGATATGTGTGTTTGAGTAATTGTGTCCAGACGAGAGAAGGCCCACTGAGACTCTGTGGCTGTCTTCTTCACTTCCTGCTGGAAGCTTCAAGTCAAAAATCTGTCAATCTGCTCAGAGGAACCCATGTTGTTTTTGGTTTCTGTGGCATCAATGATGACATGTCAGCCACTGAAAACTGAAGTATCAAAGCTCCATTCAAGTTGGAGACAGAGGACTGTTTGAGCAGTGGTAATACATTGCTTTAATAAAATAAAACTACCTTGACTATTGAAGGAGTGCTAATGCAGATTGATGCACCTGGTTATCAGTTTAATGACAAAACTTGTTCCTGTAGAAAGTACTCCTTGTACAATACAGTTTTTGACACATCTGTCAATGATAAATTAAACCTGCATTTAATTTGGAGATATGATGTGTTCATTGTGCTCTTTCGTCTCTTTTTAATAGAAACTGCACCGTCCCTATGTCTTTGTTTAGCTGTGTTTTTCTTTTGACACACAAAACAGTCATATACTTTTTACATATTTTTGTTTTGAAATGGCAATCTAAAATATTACAGATACTTTAATACATATATTATTTTATTAATGCACTATTTGTTTAAGTTTTCTTATGCTTTTCTCATAAAAAGTACTCCTGACTCAGTTCTTCCTCCTGACTCAGTTCTTCTGGGGTTTAGTTTTGAGTTTGTCATGGACACATCCATCAACGAATCCACCTCAACCAAGTACATTTTAGTTCTCCGTTTTTCTTTTATACGAAAGTACTCCTGTGGTTAGTTGTCGGTTTCCTTGACCAAACTTTTTGGCAGAGACACTGCCACCTTTAGCTTTACTAGTTTTATTTTTTATGGAAAGTTGACCTGGACAAGTCCTTCTGTGGTTGTTCTTGGTCTCTTCCTGTCCTTTCAGCTCTCTGGTCTCATCAAATATCCAGTCATATAGAGGTTGGTTATGCAGGAAGTTTCTTCCTGTTAAAAATGGAAAGTATGCATTGCATCAGACTGAAGGAAAATTAAATGATTATAGCAATTGATTTTAGACTTTGGACTGAATGCTATTTAACTTTTTTATTATGTATACTTGCGTTTAAAGTAAATTTTTTGTGGTCTTGCGCTACAGAAATAAACTGAATTGAAAAGTTACAGATTTGTGTTGTGATTGTGGTTGGAAATCTTTACATTTTTTACACAGAATCTCATTTTTTGTTTTGTCATCTATCCTACAGCCACTTTTCTTCATTGGTCCAACTCAAACAAATATTTTCTCTCCGTGGTGCCAAACATTTTATAATATGGCACCTTCACACTGAGTTGATGTATTCTGTATGCAAGTACTCCTTTTTGATTCACATTTGAAAACTTCCTCTTTGTCAGCGTTCACACTTCAAATTAGCAACCTGTCAAACACATACTTTTGTCTCCAAAACAATACATGGACAGCTGAAAAATAGTTTAGAAAATATTGTGTTAAAACTCCCTCTGCCCACTGATGAACCTGTGAAGTTTCTTCTGAAAATCTTTCCCTTTTTATAGCTCCTGTTTGCAGGTTTGGCTCTTCACAATGATCTCATCCAAGGGTCAGAAGCAACCATCAAGATTGCTTTGAGGAAAATTTTAAACTAAATTTGGATCTTGAGAATTGGGTGAAGAAATGAGGCTTTAGATAGAAGCAGAAACAAAAGACGAGCAGAAAACTAGATAAAATAACCTAATGCTTATCAAAAAGGAAGGAAGCATAATACACAATATTAATATGGAGCTGGGTGATATGACAAAAATTTTATGTTGCTGTATTTTCAAAAATGATCACGCTTATCCGTTTGTATTAGCCGTATTTTCTACTGACTGAGAGGAAAATTACTCCAGTAAAGCAGGTAGTACACATCCATACAAAAATGATATCAGTATTTCCCAATACTGTCGCAGTGAACTCTGCTGTCTGCACCAAGGATTTGCTCACCTCAGCATGCTGGACGCTTAAAACTGAAAGTGGAACTGACAGTCATCCTCTTTGAAATTCTCACTTTTGCAAATGAATAGATTTGAACCAGTAAACATGAATTTGGAGAATCATATATTTTTATATTTTTATGGCTTTGCTGTTATAAAGTCAGCACAGTGGAAATAATCAGAACATGGATTTCACAGTAATGCTGTTCATACATCACTAGAACATGATGTTCTAGTTTATATTACCTGGTAAGATAAATTGTCACAATCCCGGTTGGAAAAGCTTCTAAGAATCTACTTTAAACAAAATATTTAATGTGAGTGCCTTTAAATAGTGAGTCAATTGTAAGAGAAAATGTCATGTTGGGAGTACATTCTTGGATGCAAAAGGATTTTTGACCTGTTCCCATTTATTTCTGTTTTGCAGCCCATCCTAGTTTTGTCTGCTCTTAATATTGACATTCATTTGTCTAGAAGTCGCACATTTCTTGCTGCTCCTAAAAAATGGTCTTGTGTCCATTCAACTCTACATTTAAAGCCACATCTCACATGTTCATCTACAGCCTTGTGATGTAGCGCCAAGGAAAAAGACCAGCAGGCAGGAAGAACAAAAACATCTGCTGGGAACAATTTTTAAGAGATTTTTGTGTTTTGATTCACATATGCATTGATGGTACGCTGATCTGCCGTGCACAAAAGAACTTTAGACTGATCAACTTGTTGTCTTTCACACTCCCACGGTCCTTTAAACCTCACGCCTCGAGAGCAGTTAACTGTGCAGAGACTGATTCCAACACCCGGTGCAGCCTGCACCACCTGTTGAGAGTTTGATTGAGTGTTTTACTTCCTTTTTGTCTTTGTAGTCTCACCAGCTCTCCTCTTGTCTCTATCCCTTTTCTCTCTATATGTCTCCTCTCTATTTCTTTACATCTCTGTGCTTTAGATGGCAGCCTTACAGAGTCCTTTCTATGGGGATAAGATGAACCTCTACTCGCTTTGCAAGAAGATAGAACAGTGTGACTACCCCCCTCTTCCTGCAGATCACTACTCGGAAGAGGTAAGTACTTCTACTGTTATCTGTTGCCTTTTTCTGCTTTGTAATGAAATATATGTGGACTTGTTCTGTGTTTTTACAGTAGACTCAACAATATTGGCTTCTTAGTGCTTGAAACAAGCATAACAAACACTTTACTGCCCCGTTTTTCATTTCTTTTCATAACTTTTCTCTTCTGAAAATCCACCCATCTGTCTGACCCAGTGAACAGTGTATAATTGATCAAAAGGCTGGCAGTGATTTTATCCATTTGGGAATTAAATTCACATATAAAAAGCATATGGACATGCTTTAGAGGAGAGTCAGACTAAGTGGGCTAGAGTTTCCCAAAAATCATCGTTTAATCATCTACTTTACTTCTGTGAAGACTTCCTCGTGCATAAAAATGTAACATAGTCAGACTTCTGGTTGCATTTTGCCCTTTTGCTGATTACCGATGACAAGCATGAGAATCTGCGTGGCTTTTTGTTTGCGTGTCGTCTTCATGTGGGTGGAAGTTCCTTTTCTTCTAAATGTATTCAGACAAATACTTCAGAGCACTGATGAGACATATCCACAGATGTATGGTAGGTGTTTACCATACATCCAATACAGATTTTTGTTATCAAATTTGCTTGATTGCTGAAATTTTAGTACAAAAGACTTCTTTGTTCCCAATTATAATCCATGTTTCTGCAGTACTACGCTAAGGGTGATGTTTTATGTCCAGTTTTTGATCTCAGCAGGAATTATCTTTCTTCAAATTACATGGGTGTAAACATAGTACGTTGACATTTTGAAGTGTTTAGTAAAAACACTTCAAGTGAACGTTTGGTAAACTATTAGCAGTTCACCAAAACGTTAAAATGGTTTGTGCTCATAGTTCAAAAATAAAATAAAAAACACCAACGTGTGTTTTTTACAGTAAATGTTTTGTTGATGATCCATCTTTAAAAGAAAACATATTTACTATTACTTGTTTATAGTTCATCTTTTAAAGCAAGTCTTTAAAAATGTATGTTGGCCTGCTAATAAATTAGAAAAATGTCACTAGTCTATTGGTAATATAACAATATTTTTGGTTTGATAATTAGGTTCTGGAAATATTGTTTTGGATTGTTAATCTGTCAATAAAAGCTAAAAACTAAACATGTTTTTGTGCTAATAATTCACAATTAAACCCAGAAAATAGTTCTCACTTCACTTATAAAATGAAAAACATGAAGAAACATGTTGTTGGTTAACTCAATGTAATTTACGACATGCAAAATACAGCAAAAAACATGTTTGTGTTTATAGTGAATCAGCAAATGGAAATCTGATATTCTTTTTAATCATTACCTGAGACTCTTTCTGAGCTTCGGTCAGAGGAAACCTGCAGAGTCACATTGAAAGATCACTTTAAACTTGAATCTGCCAGCAGTATGAATTATTTTGGACTGAAGCTGATGGTGGTAAAGAGAAGGATGTGCTGGGCTGCGTTAGCCTCCGACTGTTGATGTTGGGAAAAGCAGTTCTTTCTGTCCCTTTTGAGGACCAGTAGCTCCTGCCTTCTGCAGTTCTCCATTTAAGACGCTGATGCCCCCAAACACGATGCTCTGAATGATTGTTGATGATTTTTTATTATTTCAACCTCATGGATTCACTAAAGTTTACTGTCAGACTTTTAAGTATTTAATAAATCCTGAAGAGAATAAGCTTCTATTATGCCTCAGTAATTACTTCATTAGGGGAATAAGAGCTATTACTGAGGTATTTTTGAGCCTTTGTGGCATCTTCATGTGTGTTTTTGTACTTGCCAAAAAAAAATGTGCAAGTGTATATTTGTAACAGCAACTCTCTGCACACACACACACACACACACACACATGCACACACACCACGCTGAGCTTAAGCGTTACCCCACATGTCACCCCCATCCTGGAGAAAGGAAGACAAAGCGAAAGAGAGCGGGAATGATAGAGCGGGAGACAGGGCGATGGAGAGATGGAGATGAGGGGGGAGCCTGCAGCGCCTGTCTGGATGTAAACAATGCTCCTGAAGGATCGGCAGCAAACTGTCAGCTGCTCATCTTTGTTGTGTCATTTAACCATCTCCGTCTCCGCTCCCCGCTCCACCACCACCACCACCTTCGCTCGCTCGCTCCCCCCCCACCTCCCCCTCCACTCTCCACCTGACACTCCTCCCGCCCACCCTCCCCCCCCACCCCACTCGCCATGCAAAGAAGCGCATGAATATTTTACATATCTGCCTCTCTGCACGCCCTTCGTCTCCACTCCATGCGACTAATTCTCAGACCGTCTGAATTTGCATCTTCCTCTCACTTTTTTTTTTTTACCCTCCCTTTCACACACACACACACACACTCATGCACAACTACACGCACCGGCTGATGAAAAGCCGGTGCCACGCAACAGCAGCTAGGAAGCCGACACACGGTTACCATAGCGACCTTGTATAGATGTGTTTTTTTGTTGTTGTTTTTTTCCCCATTGCATCTTTTATTGCCTTTTTATTTTTTTTTTAATGATGCCATTGATGGTCCCAGCTGCAGCAGTCCTGTCTGTCTGCTCCAATCAGCTGCTGCGTTTCGCTTCGGGTTCAGCCGACGTCCCTGGGTGTTGGTGGAGTGGCACCGGGGTGTGTGTGTGTGAACTCGGGTTAAAGCGGATTCACCTGACCAAAACCCGATTTCAGTTCCATTGCTGCTGTGTTGGGACAACCTGCAGGATGTTTCTTCCTTTTGAAATCCACATGTTGGTAGTAAAGCGTCATTAACCGTTTCATCGTTTCTCTCTTTACCTTCCCACCCCTCGATTCCCCGCCCCTTTCACCAGCTGAGGAACCTGGTAGATATGTGCATCAACCCCGACCCGGAGAAGAGGCCGGACATCGCTTACGTGTACGGCATCGCCAAACACATGCAGAGCGTCTCACAGGGCTGCTAAGCCCGGAGTCGCACACTACACCCTGCAGAACTCCTCCACTCATCCACTCCTGCCTTTCATGTTGGACTCATAACACAACTTTTGCCCTTTACAAAAAAAAAAAAAAAAAAACTTTCCTCCAGAGTTTAGCTCCTGGTGATACCTGGTACATGAAGCAGATTCTTTTTACCGCCCGGGTAAAGTTTATGAAACAGACCAGAGTCAGTGATCTAGATGTTCTCGTCTCAGTAGGAAGATTTTCAATTTTAGGATTTGAATTTCAACTTTTCTTTTGTTAAGGTTGAAAAATTGTCTCAGCTTGTGTTTGCTGGCATCCATCCTGCAGCTGTGACTATCATTTACCTCAGTCAGTGACATTAGTTGGTAGAAATAGTGACTTTCCAGACCCTTTCAACAACTTCTCATGTGTTTTCAGTGGTTTGCAACGTTCTGAACAGTATTGCATCGCAAAACAAAAATAATATTCTTCTATGCAGGCTGTACATATCAGTTACCTCAGATTATAATTTGTGCCATGCACACGTTCCCAAACTCCTTTCCACTTGTCATATTATAACCACAAACTTTAGAGTATTTTACTTTAACTTTGTGGTAAAGAAACAAAACTAGTGTAAGGAAACAGATGCACGGTTAATTTAGCAATTATGTCTTTACGTTGGTCAGTTGTATAAAATCCCAATAAGATGCACTAAAGCAGGGATGTCCAAGGTGGCACAAATTAGATTTTCCAACATGCGGTTGGACAAAATAGTAAAGTTTGCAATTATGTGTTGCCGTTAAAATGTACACAGATGAATTCATTATTTTTTTAATGGAAAGTATAACAACCATGTCTTTCTCTTTTATTTAGATTTTATAGTAAACAGGACAGCAAACATCCAGAAACTTTTACTTGAGGTAGTAAACTGGGATAAATAAAGCAGCTCTTTCTGAACCTGTATGTTGTTGTTGGTGCTCAACATAAATCCAAAGATATTAGAAATAAACATTAGTTTTATTAGTACAGATAAAAAGGAAACATTTTGCAAAAAAGGCCCTGAAGTAAAACAGACACATTTTGTGGCCTTCAATTACGTTTAAACTGACAGTTTCGATCCACATAGACGTTTGGACACCTCTGCACTAAAATTTGTATTTATAATACACATTTCAAAGCTTATGAATACTTTTGAAAGGCCCAATAAATATTATAATAAGCCCAGAAAGATGAGTTTGGACAAACCCAACTAAAGGTCATCATGTTCTCTGCAAGAAGAAGTAACAAGTAAAAGGTTCTGCCCAGCTGTCAAAAACATCCATCTGTTGTCTGTACACACCTTTCTTTGCAAAATGGTGGGAGTCCACTGCCTCGCTCCAGAGGTCACATCCTGGAAAGGTCTCCAGTCCACCACAGGGCAACACAGACACACACCAGACTAACGACCACACACACACACACACACGCACACACTCAACCCTAGGAACAATCTAGAGAGACAGATTAGCCTAACAGAGATGTTTCTGGATTGTAGGAGGATCCCAGAAAACCCTCAGAGAACCCAGACAAGCCTGGGGAGAAAAATTGATGCATAAAGACAGCAGACTGGGATTCGCACACAGAACCTTCTTTCTGCAAGGTAGCTGCGGCACTGTGGAGCCACGTGTCCAAAAAAACCCAAAAAGCTGCAAAAACTCCCAAACCATGTCTCAGTTCTTGCAGAGTTTGAGGCCTGAGCACCGAACCCTTTCTGCTCTCAAAAACAATTATGGAAAATATATTTATCTGTTTTTGTTTTAGAAAATTTGCTAAGTGGAGAAGGTCGACACTTAGTTAGAAAATGAATACTTGGTAAAAAAAAAAAGCCATATTAGCTTTAAATATGTAAAGAAATTCAGACAGCGCTTTACTGCACGGTGTAGAAAACCGAGAAACTCTTAAAATTCTGGTGGAGATTTGTTTTCACTGAGTGACAGCAGCAAATCTGAAACAAAGCAGAGCAACTGATGGTTGATATGTTGTTGTGTTGCACTTTTTTACCCTGGCAAAGCAAGGCTGGCAGGGTTATGTCAAATGAATGTATTAGAAAAGGAAGAATCATTTACAGGATAGACTAGAGACGCGCTTGGGGGAGAACACGGGCAAATGTCTCCACAACACTTTGAATGTTAGTCATTTTGACACCTTTGTGTTGTCTGAAAACTTCACAATGTCTTTTTTGACAGCCCCCATAGTCGCTGGAGCTGTAACAAAAGCAGTTTTATATCTGCTGTTTACCCTTCCCGTGACACCATGTTTTCTTCTTAGCTCCAGCGAGGTACAAAGTGTCACGTTGCTCTGGGTCTGTAAAAGTCGCAAAGAAAACATTCAGAACATGAAATAAAGCGTAATCCTTCCTACAGGGTGCAGCAGACACATCTGACCCTCCGTACAGATGGTCAAGTTCAAGGCAGCCTCCTTAGTATTGCAGCGTTTTTCTCTTATGCTACAAATGAGAGATCGCTGTCAAGCCGTCCGTGTTGGGAAGACACCGCAGCGTGCCTCATCAGCGTGTTATCAAAGTATCAGAGGAATCGCAAACATTATCATCGATCTATGTGAAAGTTTATTTTATTGACCACATATAGACCCCTGTTTAAAGGAAAAGGCCTTGATGGGATGTTTACTTTTCATACCAAAGACGAACTGGGTTCTTGGGATGGATTACTGGTTAGTATGCGGTTTTTTTGTCTGTTTGTTTTTTCCAGTTTCATGGTTTACACCAGTGTTTCATAAAAAGCACTGACTGTAACCGGTTTACATTTCAATAATGAAACCGTTCTGAAGGTAAATCCATAGAGATTAATAACACTATTTTAGTGTGTAATAAACCCCTAGTAACTCTGTTAATCCCCTGTGTCCTTAACATCTAATGCATCCTATGTGTTATATACAGAATCAAAACTTACATGTGCAAGAAAAGAAAGGTTGGTTAACAAGTTTAATAATGTGTTTATATTTACAGAAATACAGAGATTTACAGCAAATACAGTGTTTGCTAGTTGTGTTTTGCTTTGGATTTAGGCTCTTTTCTATGACTTTTTTATTATTACAGTTTCTTCCCCTCAGCTACAGTCTTGATAATGTTCTATTAACAAATATCCAGATAGCACCAAAATATTTCAGTATTCTCTAGTATTTGTCTGGGACTTGTTGCATCGATGTTTGTCTTTGAAATTTTGGTTTTGGTGGGTTGTTTTGTTTTAATTTGGCGAATCGACATTGAAACTAAAGTACTAAAGCTGACTCTGCAGCGCCTTCAGGAGGCAGGCGTTGATATTTCCTGGATGCATAATTAATTAAAGCCTTTTACTGTATGTAAATTCACATGAAAGTGCATTTACTTTGAAATATGAAGCATATTATATATAGGAAATTGAGCTCTATCTGTGCAGATTTTACCTACAAAGGTGGAGTTTTCTTTTGTCTTCCCAAAGAAGATGAAATTCTGAGTTGTTTTAATGATTTTGGTATTTTTATTTGTAACTGTTGCCTGACTGTGCCTTTTTAGCTTTCGTCCATTTTCTTCTGCATGCCCACTGAAGTTGTTTTTGAAGAGTCCAGAAAGTAAAAATAAAAACATTGGCGATATTTATTGTCTTGGTAGCTTTAGTTGCTTTGTCAGCATTTCATGACTAATGAAATTCACATATCACAAATGCAATGTATGCAAATTAAAAATGAATAAAGCTTTGACATTCTTGTGGACATTGAGTGGAGACTTGTTTTCTTTGTTGTTGTGATGATCCATAATGTGCCTGAAAAGAGCAATAAAACGATGTTTAAGGACAGAAAAAGTAATATTTTCTAATAAACAGCTCATGGATATTCAGGATTACTGTCAGGTTCTGTTAAGTAGTGATTTTCATGATTCTACAAATCCAACTTTTCATCTGTCTGCAGTTCTGTGGAGAGAGCTATGTTACTTTTTTAAAGTTCGTTATATTGTCTAGAAGTGTTAGGTGTATCAGCACTCCTTCCTGTTTCCCTTTGGTGTAAATATGTTAGATGCTTTCTAAGCGTCTTAACAACAACAAAACAGGTGAGAAGCTCCAGTCTTTTGAATGCCTCAGCACTGCAACATTGCGCTGCAATCAATTTTAAATGAATAAAAAGGAATGTTATACCTTAAAGTGTTTCCTAACTTTATAAGTAGTAAACCTATGAAATTGTCTTTGTTTTGCCAATATTGAACTTACACCCCAGCAGTTCAGATTATAAAGTCACACAATTGTCAATCACATCTAAAAGGTTATGTCAACAGTCTAGCTTTTGAATTTAGCATTTGTTTTGTTGTTAAAGGACTGAGATGAAGCCTTGTACACCTGCCTCTACTGTTCACTCACCGAATCAACAGGAAGCCGTATTTCTACTTCATTTGCTGAGGAAACCACAGGTAGTTTAGTCTGTAGTTTTACATTTATTCTTTTATTGGTGTTTTGTGTTTGTGCAGGTGCATAATGTGCTCAAATATGAGTTAGACTGCACAGTCTATTTCAAAAAGGTGGGTTTACTGTTTAAATATTCACTTTGATAATGTTTTCATTTAAACACCTTCCTGCACCATTTGACATCCACTAAATGGTTTTAAACATCTATTGTACATCAATTCTAATAGAATTGCTGTTGAGGTATCTTTGAATCAGCTTCAGTCTTG
Organism: Micropoecilia bifurca; assembly: GCA_903067075.1. Taxonomy (NCBI): domain Eukaryota; kingdom Metazoa; phylum Chordata; class Actinopteri; order Cyprinodontiformes; family Poeciliidae; genus Micropoecilia; species Micropoecilia bifurca. The sequence continues at coordinate 21,920 of CAEGAF010105643.1, forward strand.
AGTTCATTCCTCCCATCAAATATAGTGAATCTGATAAACCAGAAATAAAATTCAGCCTTCCAGCTTTCTTCATTTCCAGACATAACCAGCACTGACAGTAAAGTTTAAAAAGGATTACAAAGATCTAACTGTAGAAAGGTATCAGTCAGGAGAATAGAATAAAATAATTATCCTGGAGCATTAGATACAAAAACTGAATGTTTCTCCAAAACTGATAAGATATGAACTGTTCAGTGATTTTACCAAGAGACTGACGGCAACACTGAGGGACGAGCAAGAATTTCAGGCTTTGTGTACAACATGAAATCTTGTTTTCTCCTAAGGCCAAGTAACTCCTCATTGAATGCTGAATTTTGATAATGTATCATTGTAAAGTTTATTTGGCTAAAGATATGTAGGTTGCATGCAAAATGCGACCACTTGACAACAGGAAGTAGACTTGTTTTCTCGCTCTTCTGTTTCATACAGGAAATATTTTCGTAACATCTTCTGAAGTTTCTGATGAAGAGTCTGCTGGCATGTTCTGTGGGTTATCATGATCAATCAGTGAAGTTTACTGATAAGCAGGTGTTGCTGAGTTAACAAACCTTTAATTAAAGCCAATTAAAGTTGTGTATAAAGAAAAACATTTACAAGGCCAGATGTTAAACATGTTGGTGTTATAATAATGATTGGGGCAGCTTTTAAACCACAGGAGCTGAAACCCTCCGTCCTTTAAACTTCTTTAGAATATTTTTAAATGCACCCTAAAAAATTAGCAAATAGGTGAATTTTATGTAAAATATTAGTAGATATGTTCCACCAAAACATCTGCTTTTGTGCCAAAATTTATTTTGTTTTTATTTCCTCATTATGATTGAAGAGGAATATTTACAGGTTAAAACAGTGAAATAATTTGATTCAAAGAAAATCCACTAAATGAAGAACACATTGTTTTATTTTGTGTTTTTAAGAAATAAAATTTGTACATATTCCAAAAGTCACACATGTAATATAAATCTGAAAACAAACTTCAAATGTATATGCATACATTGTTCTGAGATAAAGAGAATACAAAAGACACCCGAGGATTTGATTTTACACCTGCAGAAAAAGAGAGAGAACAGAGAAACCACAGCGATAAACAACATATGCATCTAACAGAAGATGGATGCATTTAGTGACAACCGCAGCTATAGACATCTGTAAACATCTGAATAAAAAAATACATATATTACAAAACATTAAAATCAAACTCCAGGAAATTTTGGCATGAATGTTTTGAATTTCTTCAAAATCGTCTCCAAATGAACTTGATAGCAACAGACAGAAATGATGCTTCGATCTTCAGCGCCACGTCTTCATATGTAAGGCTCTACATAATATTTAGAAAGATGTTTATTAACACAGAGCACAAGAAAATATGACAAAACAGTATAAGAGAATTTTCACAATTAAAAAATGTTTAATTAGAAAGTACAATATCTGCATCACAACAGAAAATTATTAAAATTTGCAGAACTGTTTGTTATTAAAATCAAAACTCAATTTTATTTTGTAATAAAATAAAAATATAAATTATATTGATCCAAGTTGTAACAACTTGAGTCAAATACATTGTCATCGTTGTTATGACAATGTAGTTATAAAATAAAATATTTCTGATACTTATTAGAGGATTTGTTGCTGAAGATAACTTACTCTGAAGATAACTTACTCGATGTGAACATAATTTCTTCTCTAGCAACACTGTGGAGAAAACAATCAGTTTGAATTATTTTTTGATAAATGATTAATATGTAACCATGTTACATTTACAAAGTAAATATTCTGTTACCGTTTTGATTTCTTTCGTTTTTTGATGAAGCCTGCCAGACGCAGCGCTGCGAGTATGATGATGAGACTGATGAGGATGAAGATCAAAACGCCATTAAGGGCTTTGTCATTGTCTGCATGAAGCAAACCAAACATGAGTTACGGTACGCAGTGATTTGTTTCTATCAGTGTGTGAAGTTCTTCACACTGTTGTAGTTATAGAGCAACACGTACAGCGAGTGGAAACGTTTGCTGTTTCAGCTTCGCTCTCAAACACCCCATTGAAGGCGACAACCTATAAACAGAGACATACTCATCAAATGGTTCAGAGAAAGTGAAAATTATCCTGAGAATGTAAAAAGGTTGAACACAAACCTCGACTGTGTAGGACATCAGGTAACTCAGATCTCTGATTTCAAAATGACACTCATCAGTTTTCTTAACTTCTCTGTCGCCACTGAGACGAACGATGTAAACTTTCTTCGGTCCTTTAAATCCACCGTCTGGCGGAGAACAACTTACTCTGATCACATTACGCTTTATGAGATGGACTTTCAGTTGCTGAACTTTATCTGGTACTGATGCAAGAAAAAAAGAATAAACTTTTTTATAAAATCATGGATGCTGGGGTAAATTCTGTCCATTGAGATGATTAGATTTTAAGTTGGGGCTCAATAGCTATTTTACATCCGTCTTCATGATTGATGAATTTCCTTTTTTGATAATTGTACTCCTAAATAATTAACCTACAGCTGGTGACACCATCAGGCCCAAAATACGTATAATAAGATAGGTAACTGAGTTAAAGGGACTAAATATATTTTTTTATGTTTATAATGACAGTAAAATAAAAAAATAAAAATAAATTAATAAAAAAGTAACATTAAAACTGAGTCTGTAAAAAACCCCTGAAGTTTAGAGCTTTTAAATTTATTTATATCAGGGGTATGATATTTTATTCTATTACATATTATTTTGTTTTATTAAACTAAATAATATAAAATAAGAAAAATCAAATGTGAGGTTTTAATTGATAAAAAAAATTTCCACAGTTATATAAAATGTTTTTTTAAGGTAAGTGAAATAAGTACAGAAAGTGCTTTTTATTTTACGCTAAGCACAGAAGACAGTAAAAATCTTTTTTAGGCAATAAGTATTAAACATACTTACATACTTATTTAATATGTATATTTTCATCTAATGGCTTCTGTGTAACTGATATTTGTTTAATTCAAAGCTCCAAATGATGTTTTTCTCTTACCTCCAGCTTTTGTTTGGCCCCCAAGAGTTAGTCCTATGGAAACCCTCCTGTCTCTGTAGATGGGATAAGCTACAAATGTATATTTGGTGTATATTTTAAGTCCATCCGTTTCACATTTTTGTCCACCAGATTCTTGGGTTCCCTTGACGTGCAGCAATGCGCCTGTTTAAGAACAAACAGATAATTATAAAGAAACTTTCAATGACTGAATTAGAAGATACGTTCGTAAAAAAATATTTCTTCTGGGTGTAATATTTTTCTGTTACCATTTTCATTTTTGTTTCAGTGTCTAATTTGTCCACAACTTAATGAAGAGTTTATATCTCAAAATTTGTGCCAAGAAGAATCTGGATGAACCAAATGATTCACCACATTTTCCTTTTTTATTTCTTCAAAAGTCTTAAAGTGCTTTGGTGGTAAATATATTTGAGAGAAGTAAATGTAAACAGTTTTATTCACCTGTATCCATTTCCTGGCAGCTGCAGTTATAAGAAAGCTTCTCTAGATGTGGAAGAACAGCGCCGCAGTTCTCACTGGTTGTTTTCCACCACAAACCGCCAAAACTTTGGTTTAAAAAGGATTTTGTGGGGGTTATTGTAAAATCTGTCAGAAAACATCAAACATTAGCAAAAACAAACATACAAAAAAACTCAGGCTCCTGTTATTGTTCTTCAACCCAAAAGTATGTTTGGCTTAAAATTATGTTATTTCAAAGACAGTAATCAGCTACTCACCACAGTTAATGTTGAGCTGGACAGCTGGAGTTTTCTTGTTTATGGAGATGTTGTTGTTCTTGATCAGACCAGTGCAGCTGTAATCTGTAAATGGCTCCAACTTGGAGAGCTGAATGGAGTCTCTGACTTTTCCACTTTCTGAGAAAAGACAGAGAATTTATTTATTATCTGTTATTGGTATGTTTGCTTTTCGCTCCAAATTTAGAGATTTACAAAGAATGCAAGTGCTATTGTAATCATCTTTATGCACATATTTCTGTGTTTCTAATCACATTTCTTCTTCTAGGTGTTTCACTCACCTGAGCAGATGTACTCAATGCTGAGATTCTTACAGTTTGGAGGCAGTTTTGTTTCTATTTCTGCAGGAAGGCGGTTGTGTTGAGTCTGATTAATCTCATTTGGATTTATAAAATCTAGAAAAAGAAACAAATGTAATTTTAATCCAACCATTTTGGTTTTTAGAAAGGGTTTCCAAACTGCAGTCCGGGGGCCATTTGTGGCCTCCTTACTGCTTGTGTGTGGCCCCAACTGCCTGATACAAATTTGGCCCAAAAGAAAAGGTGTTTGATGTGGATGCAGAATTCTATTTGTTAATTAAAATATAATATACTTATAATGTACTTTAAAGTATTCATCTATGAAATTAAATGAAATGCTTTTTGCTTTTTTTTAAATTTTAAAATAAATAAAACCACATCTTCCCACCAACCTTCACGCACCGAAATCTGCTTTATTTGTTTGATTAACATTATTAAAATGTAAGATAACATTAGCCCAAATATTGTTTTTATTGTTTGTTAACAGGCTGATTTTTTTAAATTTATTTTATCAGTTGATAGCAGAGTAACACGGATCGTGCAAAACTGTTTTTAAGTTTTGCATCTAATAATAATTGTTACAAAATATTAGATTTGTTCTCTCCTTCCTACAAAAATACACATTTTCTCGGTTCACATAACAGTAAAGTTACCTAATTCTAAAGCTGTGTCTGATCTTTCGTACATACCAGCAGGAATGTATCTGGTCAGGCTAAAGGAGGAGTTGTTGCAGTTGTCTTGGTAGAAACTGACAGTGAAGTTTGAGCAGATGTCGTCTTCAGCCAGTTTGAAACCAAAGGTCCCGTTTCTGAACTGTTGGGTTTGGTTTGGTGCAGAAACCGAGGCGTTGATGTTCCAGCCGCTGTGGTAGCAGACGTATCCCAGGCTGCAGGGCCTGTTTGTGACGTCTTGTTCATCTGAAGCACATCAGTCATGTTTCTCAGTGTTGCACACCAAATAAAGTAAAGTAATACTATGGAACTTGCAGATGTCTTTGTACTTACTCATGTTGAGTGTTTTTGCTTTTCCTCCAGAGCCGCTGCAGGATATTTCTGCGCCGTTACTGTCAATCATCATGACCTGATGCTCATATTCAGTGCAGGGCTTCAGATGTTGGATTTCATGCGTTGGGTTTTTACTAGATGAAGAAATGTTGACGATCTTTTCAGTTGTTGGATTTCCTTCCTCACCAACGCTTATCGTGTAACGACCAGTGGGGAACCTGGTCATTTTAAACTGGAAGCCAAACCGGATCGCTCTGACAGTGTAAGAACCTGCTCAGCAAATCATAAACAAATCCAGTTTAAACAGGAAGATACAAATTGTCAAATTTAATAGAGAAAAAATAGGAAAACCAGTTTAATACAAAAATTGGCTTAAAAGCTCAAAATGTTTGGTGTTTTAATCAAATACTCACACTGTGGAGGCGTGACGCTTGGCTCAGCTGTAGGAAGAGGAGGAAAAAATGAAACGGCATTAAAATGTTTTGTCATTTTTTTGGGGTAATTTCTCTCTAACATTTATCACCTAAACCCAACACTAAGTTAATTTTTATTTGCCTGAATCTGAATATGTTGGTTCCAATTTAAAATAAAAAAGAATTTTATTTAATCTTTATTTTATTGGAATATCCTGAAGATAAAACCTGTTTTTGAGGAGACCTGGTGTTCAATATATAGAACATTAACTAAAATATACAGACAATTAAAACAATATTAAATTAACCTATAAATTAAATAAAAACCTACTAGAATAGAGCATAAAATGAATATTTAAGAAAGTAATTTAAGAAGGATTTAAGAAAAAGACGCACACTTCATTTTAATAGTTCTAAAAAATGAAATTTGGTTCAAAATGGACATTTTTTAATAAAGCAAGAAAATATATTTTTAGAAAATTGTATATATTATTTTTAAATCATATGCTATCTCAATTTATTATTTTAATATATTTACTTCGGAATTCAACAGATTTATTAAATATAAAAAAATTATAATTTATTATTACTAGTAAAAGTGAAAACCTTTTAGCGAAATCATACATTTTAATTTGTTTTTACAACTTCATCTGTTCAGTAGTAGAAAACTAAAACTTTGGTCGCTGTTATCGTGCCAGGTGTGCGAGGTTATACGGGTGTATTTAGATAAAAAAAAACAACATTTATTTTATAATCAAGTTATTTTTGCATGTATTCTAATAAGATGGGAGCCTTTGCAAAAATGTATTGTTTTACTTAAAAAAAATTTAGTTATGATGGTCTTACCATTTTAATCATACAACTACACATCAGAGCTGAGTTATAATTAACACTTTGCTTTAATTCAAGTTGTTAAATAATATAAATAATTTTGAATCACTTTGAGAAAAAGGATCATACTTACATTTGGCTGAACAGATAATGGTGGTTAAGACCAGCAGAAGGCAGGAACCAGTGAAATCAGCCATGTCCAGAAACAACCTGCATATGAAACAATCAGAGGAGCTGCAGCTTCTTAATGCAGCAGAAGAGAAGAGACCTCCACCCCCATCGACAGGAAGAGATTCGCTTTGTTCTTTTCTTTGCAAGAAACTTCAAGTTGACAAAACAAAAGCAGCTTTTAATCAGATCAGATAACGAATCAACAGATGAAGAAGGAAGATCTGATAGTTTCTCTGCTACGCCTGGTTTTATGATAAATCATTGTGTCTGTTCACCCTGTGAGGTTTACATCTGCAGACTCTGACAAGTCAAAGGTCAAAACGAGATGATTTTGAACAAGAATTATAATCTATAGATAATGATTTACAGCATTTACCTTTCTGCTCTGAGACACAGCAGAAAGATGGAGGAACAAAGAGTGACATCTGGTATCACAGAACACAAAGATCTTTTCATTTCTGTAGAAAAAAACTGATGTAATTAAAAAATGGTAGATCTAGTTCCAAGATTTAAATTAACTTTCTTGAGCTTGTAGGTTTGTAACTTAACCTGCGTAATCTGGAAAAATAACCTGTCAGTATCAGAAAGTTTGCATAGAAAGATTCAGTAAATCTGATCTGAAAGGGTCACATTTTTTGTGCCCAAAATGTCACTTTAAGCTGCAATTTGACTTTTTAGATCTTACAAGTTAAATTAAAAGGTTTTCTACGGAAGTTTCAGTCATGGTCAAATTAAAAGAAAAATCTTTTCCAAGACAAAAATTTAAATTTTTCTATGCAGAGAGAAGTAACTTGCCAATATGCAACTTTGTGTTCATATCTCATTAAATGTCATAAATGAATGAGACAAAGATTTGACCTCAGAAAATCCCCAAACTCTCAAAGATCTCTTATAAGAAACCAAAAGGCTAACTACTCGGTTTATTTTTGACCAGAGTAAAAATCCCATCTCTCAACAGCAGAATGTTAAAACCTGCCTCATCCAGGGGATTATTATTATTATTATTATTATTATTATTATTTGAACTCACAGCATAAAATACTGTAGTTTTCTCATTGAATGCTACACCAAAGTGCCTGGCGGAGATCCTGTCATCTAAACTGACAGGCTGGGGAAGGCAGCGTTAATCAGAGAACCAGACAGGATGTTTATTTTTATGATTAAATACTTTTATTAGACACAATATCCAAGTCAACGTCAGTCTCCAGGTCGATGTGTAACAGATGTGTCTAAACGTTTTTCCACAAATATCAGATCAAGTTGAAAGTACTTGCAGATTAAAAAATAGAAAATAATGAGAAAAAACTAAAAAAAAATATCACAATTTATTTAGTAATAGTTTTAATTTGCTCAACATGAAATACTTTAATGAAATATAAATGAAAATGTAAATCATTGCTTATAATTCTTTGGGTTGATTTTCTTTTAAGCCTCAAATAAACTTCCAGATGACATTCAGCTGTACAAACAGGATTAGGGTCACTATCTCTCTCTTTTTTATTTATTTGTCTTTTTTTTTTTTTTTTTCTTAAAGTCGCTGTGTTTATCTAGGTTTAATAAGTGAATATATGTCAATGGATATCTGTGATTCTGTTTACTTTGAAATTAACAACAAAAAGTAAATGTTGAAAGTACATACTTTTACATCACAGTATTAAGATAATATACTTTACAGAAGATTCAAATACCTTTCAGTAGGTCAACATTTCTACAACAAAAATCAAGTTTCATTGATATAGTCAATGAAACTTGACTATGCTGATTGGCTGAACCTCTAGGCGAAGAAATGATGGACACTGTATCTGTTAGCTAAGACAGTTTCCACTGTGTGAGTTAATAAATATTAAGTTATGTTTAGAGTTTGAACCAGGATCTTGTAGAGGAGATATCTGACAATCAGAGATGTCACCCATCTTTGGCTACATGTAACCTGTTACAAACATTTTCAGCTTTATTAGTTTCAAAAACCATTTTATTATTTAGTTTTGAGTTATTTGTGTGCTAAGATGGACACCACTACAAAAAATAAGTACAGTAAAATATCATCTAGTGAAACATGAGAGGAGATTTAAAATAATTAGAAAAAAAACCTTAACTTAACCTTAACTCCTTAAAAACAAAACCATTAGAATAATCCAAAAATGTCTTCATACCTGATTTGTAATTGGTATTTTATAATAACTGAAAATGGCATGAAGGTTTTTGTAAATGACTTCATGAACTCATTGATTAAGTGCCATTGAATATATTTATTTACTTTTGTTCAAAGCAAAGATTTGCAGGATAATAAACCATTCAAATCTCCTAAATCCTTGTTGCTGTGTGTAATTAATACATCTGACACAAGAGGGAACAACTGTCACCTAGTAAATGAGGAAGTTTCTCATGCAAAAGCTCCTTATAGCTGAATGCTGCTATGCTGTTCTGCCTCTAACAGGAAATCTTTTTTTTTAAACCACAAGTAATAATTTCTGGTTGTTTGCTTGTTAATAACTTGTTTAGCTGTAGTTTTAAGTAGATTCTCTTATCTGCTGAATCAAATTTATTCATATAGCTGAGTGACTGACTGCCTGAAGAGATAGACTTAAAAATGATAAAATCTCTGAACACAAGTTCTGAAACTCAATAAAACCAAATGTTTCTTCAAAAATTGTTATAGCTAAACAGCACATAACAGAAGTGCAGTTAAAATTATACCAGGCACGTACTGGGGTAGACTTTGACTAAGCCATTCTAACCAAGGATTATGCTAGACTTTAAAATAGTAAAAAGTAAATAATTTCAAATATCAAACTTATTTGATCAAAATAATGATAAATTCTACTCAAAACATTGCACATAAATATACTATCTGATTAATGGGAAGATCAAAAAACCAGCATCGATTTCATTTGAATTTGATTTTAGCTCCACATCTGTTCAGAGAATCGCATCCAACTTGCTCCTCTGTCCCTCAGCATGTCAGGCTGAATGTTCACCAGTCGACCCAAACCATCACAAATTTGTCAATATGCCAAATAAATCCAGGATGTATCCTGATGTGACCCTGCAGGACAAGTGCTGCTTCTCAATGAGAAAATGTTATCAATTGCATTAAGGGACCAGTTAACCAGATGCATAATTTGTAGATTTGGAGGAAGTGCAAAGAGAGGCTCCACAAAAAGCAGCTCAAAAACAGAGCAAGCAGACCAAAGGTGGGGAGGAAATGAGATGATTTTCATCACCTGACTGTGACAATGAGAACCAACTCAAACCATACAGGTCGATTTAATCAGCAGAATGAATGTCTGCTAATAGAGAAACAAGACTTAAAGAGAACAAAGAACAAGGAACATTTATAATCTTATTATGGAAAGCCAACAATACCAAAAATATATTAAACATGAAATCCAAGGGACCATGGCGATATGTGATGAGCGTCACAGTTTATATGTTGCACATTAATTTTCCACTTTACATATGACTCACTAACTAAGGGTCATAGGTCGTTATAAGATACTTATATTATTTAACCTATAACAAAATTATTTCCCCAAATATTATCAATTACATATAGAAAATAAGAACTTCGACTTTATTTTCCTTGATGAAAGTTTATTCACATGTCCACAAAGGTACAAATTTAACAGAAACATTATGTAGGACAAGAAAAATGTTATTATATATAAAAACTATAAAAACTAATACAGCAGAAACTAATACAAAAATACAAAAAATATTAGTTTCTGCTAATATCCTGCTGTTTCAAGTCGCCTTCATTGAGCTGCTTGTCTCATTTGGCCCAACTCTGATCGGTTCATCATTTTGGAACAAGGTCAATATGGACTTTTCAGACCACTTGACCTTATTATGTTGTTCCACAGTAAAATCTTTCAACTTCATGGTAAAATAAAGCCTATTTTCAAATTAGAATGTGAAGACTGGTTTTCTTTGTCACTCATTCTTCCAGATGACACCAAGCAAGATCAATCCAAAAACAAGCAATACAAATAAAAATGGAGATTGATGTTAATTAGTAAAAACATGTCACACATGACATCTTGACACACATTTAATTCCTGCTTTGCTTCCATGTGGATTCATTTTTGTAAGTCTTCATTTGAATAGAGTGATGCAACATAAAAAATTTTCTCATGCATTGTCTAATACAAAGATATGAACATTATATTTTATATAAAATATTGCCTGTTGTGCAAGGATAAAGAGTAACAACATTTAGTTGTTTTGAGAGACTAGTCTGCTCACTACCTAAGCAGAAATCTAAAAAATAAGCAATTAAGATATGAAATGACTTTTGCAGGTTTTAGACGTTAATTCAGTGGTTTTCTCAAAGCACAGCGATTTTGTCAAAGTGCCCTGAAACGCTCTTGCTTTCTGTCATGAACATATTTGTGAGTTCAGCTGTGGGTTTACAATTTTATGTCATGTTTAACTGGTCATTTATAAGTTTATTTATCCATCCATATTTTGATCTCTCCTGTCCTTCCAGGTTTTAATAATGAAACATGAAGACAAGTTTTGTATTTTCAGTAATCTACTTACATTTTGATTTTGTAAAATCCAAGTGGTGACTTGCTTCACTCTTTTGACTTGGAGAATATACAACATAAGAATGAATAAGATAAAATACAAAGAATTGAAAAGTCCAACAAATCATGTCAGAGGTTCAGGGAGGACAGTTACTGTACCAAGTTGATCAGCTGCAGTTTTCAAGGTTTACATTCTCAGACTTAATAAAATAAAAACATGAAATGTTTTCTTGATCTGCTTTTCCATAAGATCTTCATCAGTTGTGTTTGATGTGTTCAGGAGGTGACATGTTACTATAAACTGTAACGACTAATGTGGAAGAAAATGTATGAAAATCTTAAGAATTTTTCTTTTTGACTTTGCGTTAATATAAAACTAAAACATGCTATGAATTCCAGCAAATCTAACAGACATCATGTGGTGATTTAACTAAACTCTTATTTTAAATTTGCTGTTTATTATATTCATGTTATTATACATGAAATTTACTCACTGACTGTTGAGAAGAGTTTCTGTTCTTCATCATCACTGTGGAGAAAATCAGTCCAGTCAGAAGATTAATTTCAGAAAACATGATTGAATTAACAAATAATATCAACAAACAGAAATATGGAAGCTGAACAGATTTTACTTTCTAGATTTTCTCATGGTCCTGATGAAGAACGTCACACAGAGGATGATGAAGATAACAGGGAAGAGCAAACTGCCAATGAGGGCTTTGCTGTTGACTGGGTGAGACACTTTAAACAGAGATCAATCAACCTTTAATATTGAAGTTACAGTGAGCAGAGCTGAGTTTGGTTTTATTTATACTGATTGTTACTTATATAAGCAACACGTACATCTGATATCAACTTGTCTTCTCACAGGTTCACTGGTAAATTCTCCATTGAATGTAAACACCTATAATAACAGAATGATTCTTGTTAGGATTCAAAACATCCAAATTAAATTAAGTAATAAAATTTGAATTTCTTCATGTAGCTGATCCTTGTTATTACAAACCTCCACTGTGTAGGATGTTAAGTAGTTCAGATCTTTGAATTCAAATTGACATTCTGTGCTATTCTTTCTGCTGCCAGGATCATCTTGAAGTCGTGCACTGAATATTTTCTTTGGTCCATTAAAATCAATGTCTTTTAATGAACAAGTCACTTGGATCGTATTGTTCTCTGGAACTGTCACAACAACATTTTGAGGTTGTTCTGGTACTGAAAGACAAAGAGAGAAGATAAATATCAGGACAAACACATGGAGAGGAAAATATTTTCTTTCTATAAGAGTCTTGGAAACAAACCAAGACCTAAAATGATTGAATAAGAAAACATGACCAGATTTATAATTGACCAAATCTTGAACAAAAATGTAAAACATATTTAACTTTCTTTAACTTACTATGACACTGTAATGTAGATAAATATATGCTGATATTTTATCTGCAATCCAAAATTTAAAAATATTAGGAGAACTCAACATCTAATGTAATTGCTACATTGTTTTTTGTTGTTGTTGTTTTACCAACTATGTTTGATTTATAAACATGAATTTCTCTAATATTCAGCACAAAGTCACACCAGTTTTGCGTTAAACCTGGTGTGACTCTCCAGGATTAGACATAATAAAGATGAATTTCTGGGCTTAAACTGACTTATTTCTCTCTTTGCATCACTTTATTATGATGGAACATGCTGAGATGCATTTTGTGTTGTGAAAACAATCAAACCTTTTTGCATGAGTGGAAAACCAGATGAAAGATTAATTACTTTCAATACCGTAATAAATCAAATGGATTGGAATAAAACTCGTTAAAAAACAATTAGAACAGATGAAGGACTGACTTTGTGTCCCTGAATCTAAAAACTAAATTTCTGACTTAATTTATTAAAGAAGAGTTGCATATCTTAACATATAACATTTATGTACCCTTAGCCAATTGAAACATAAAAACAAACACACAAATTTATATCAAATTAATTTAAAACAGAAAGTGTTTGTAGATTGTATTATTATTTCAAAAAACATATTTTATTGGTTACTTACTTCCAGACTTAGTCTTCATTGTAACTGTTCTTACTCCATAAAGTCTTTCTTCACCATACTTGTGACGGACTTTACAGATGTAATCACTGAATGGTTTAATTCCTTTGTTGAAGACACAAATTCTTTGATGTTTAAAAATCTGGTTTCCTTCAGTTGTAAAATATTCTCCATTGCCTGTTTTGTGATTGGTTTGACAACAGCAGCTTGTTATAAAATATCTTTATAATCATGAAAATTATTAATATGTTGAAACAGTTTGGTCTGTTTTTCATGTTAAATTTTAAATAAAATCATCCTCATTGAAATCATCCTCAGGTCACTGATAGGTTAGAGTCACAGCTTCACTGATCACATCTGGTTATTTTATACATTTTTATCTCCTGTTGTCTAAAAGTCATGAAGCTGATAAATTAAGGAATTTACAATTAGTCCGTTTATTTTAAATGGTTGTGTTAAATTAAATGTATTAAACATTATTTAGTGTAAATAATCTATGGTAGAATAAATCTATTAATTTCACTTACCATTTTCTTGCTCACACCTGCAGTGATGATACAACTTATTCAGTTTATTAAGAACATCTTGACAATTATCACTCGTTGTTTCCCAGATCAGCCCAATGGAAGTATTGAGTGAAATGGCCTGCAGGTTGTTTACTGTAAAATCTGTTGCAATAAAAAACCAAAAATAATAAAAAATGTCCTGATAATGTTTTTCTCTCCATGTTGTATTAGTATAATAACTTTTTCTTATTTCCACTGAGATGCAGTAAATACCAACTCACCACAGTCAATGTTGAACTGGACAGGAGGAAGTGTCTGAATTATAGACCCACTAATGTCCTTGATGTCACCAGTACAGCTGTAGTCTGTGAACGGCTTCATGTCAGAAAATTTAACAAATTCATTGTTGATTCCTGAAGAGACACAAACATTTAGTCATTTCTGCAGAATCTGCTGTTTATATATTAACACTTATCAGCTGTTTGCTTTATTCTTTACATTTTGAAATCTGAGCCGAAATAAAAACTCAGAGCTAATATACAAAGGTATTGTGAATGATTTAGATTAAAACATATTTCATGTCACTTCAAATACATAAGAATCTGTGTTTCTGTAGTTTTTACCTGAACATTTGTACTCGACACTGAGATCTTTAAAGCTTGGAGGTAACTTTACTTCTATCTTTGCAGGGAGTTTTGTGGGTTTAATCTGAATTATGCCTTTGGATCAATGAACCCTGGAGAAGAAGAAAGAAATTGTAATATTTTATTTACAGAAAATTTGATTCATAGCTCTAGCTTTATATGTAGTAAGAGTGGCATCAAGTAAACTTTTATGCAGTTTTCTTCAAGAAATTCAAAGATTAAATATGAGTAAATGTCCTCATAATCAGATTTGAAACAAGATGATCCGTTGATGAACTCTGCAGGTTGAACCTGTTATGATTGTAACAGAAATATCCATGAGGACAGGAGGCTTTTATAAAATCATTATCTGAAACAGATATTTGTCTCACAGATTGTTCCAATTCCAGAAAGTTAAAAACTCCACCACTGGTGCTGGTTTCTGTTCATAGTACAAAAAAGGTACATGAGGCAAAACTACACAGTTTTCTCAGGTTAAAACCAACAATAAAACTAAAGGAAATGAAAAACTAAGAAACAAAGGAGAGACAATAATTATGAGACGATAACATCAGAAAGCAGTTATGAAGGAGCTTTTTTTGCTTCTTCCTTCATTCTTTGATACATATAATGTCCTTGTTAGCAGCACAAATATTTATCATTTCACTCCAAAGTCAAAGTTGAACAAGTTTCAACTCTGAACTGAGCCCAGCAACATTTTCACAGAGCTGAGCTCATCGTCAAGCTGCTTTTTCAACATGACAAGCTGATCAGTTCTAATCACATTCTCATTTAAAACAAAAACAAAAAAGTAAGGATCAAATTTCACTCATTCCAGTTGTTGAAGTTTTAATTTCAGGGCTGCTACAGAGGATTTATCTACCATCAGTTTGACTCTGAGCTTATATTTAGATTTTGGCTTTAGAGGTTTGATTTCATAAGACAGAATCGTTGGCTTTTCTTTCCAATGAATCTTCCTCTTCAGCTAAATCTAAAACTATTTACCATCAGTAAAATCTGACATCTGACTGGATGGTTTCAACACTGTACGAGTCTGTAAAGAAACATTTTTACCATGAAATATTTAATCTCAAACAACTGGAGCTGAAGCTGGAGAAATAATTTAACATTTTTATTCATAACAAAGAGACTCTTAATAAACAAGGACAAGAACTGAAACCCCCCAAAATAAAACAATAATTGATGTGGGTTTTTTAAAAAATTGTTAGTTTTTAAAACCTGAAACACACTTTGGGTCTGATTCAGCTGCTGGGACAAAAGAATAAAACATCAACATTATGATTAAAATGCATTTATTGAAACAAGTTTTGAGTTAAAGTGAATCATATTGATTCTCAGCCACGACAAAGTCCAACATCTAAAATCTGATCTGTAATAAAACTTCACTAAAGTCTTTTAAAATAAATAATAAAAGTCCAAGCTGTGCTGGAAAAGCTCTTACTGGTGTTTAGTGAGATGTTGTAACGCTACTACTGACTATAATAATAATAATTTTTAAAATATTTTAAATAATATTTTTTAGTCACTATTAAGGATGAGAACTTTTCCAATATTTTAAATTTCTGCTCACATGTAATTTCTCTTTTGTGAAAACATATTTTTATCATTTTCAGTCATATTTTAACTGTCCTACTCATCTTGAAGTTAAACGGCACAAAATAATAATTATATTTGACATCTGTCTTTATATTTTTCTGAGTGACATCAATTTTATTGCATTGACAAAGTTATGACTGACACTGATAAAAGTATTTTTGAAAAGCTTCCAAAGCATTGGAAATAAACAATAAACTAACAATAATACTTTTACATCTTTCAAATATAAAATATTGTTTTAAAATAAGAGTTGCTTTAAAACTTTATTTTATTTTTCCTAACATATCAATAATGAATAGATCTGTTATTCTGTAAACTATCCGGATTATTATCACTTTTTAAAGTCAATCACATTTCACTGAGCTTTATAGACAAACATTAGTTACTTACCCAGGACTGGAGAGTTTACAGCCCATATCAGCACCATAACACCTCTGAGACCTGCCATATCCAGGAGCTTCAACTGTCTACAGATGAAACTAATGTGAAATATTTTATTCCATCAGCCCCCTGACCTAATCTAACACACACAACCAAACTTTAAGCTCTTTTTGTTGCATGACATGGTACAGGAAAAGAAGAAAACCACATGTCTAGAGCACAGATAAGAAAAGGGTTAATGAATCTTAAAGTTTGTTACAAATTACAGATGTTTCTAACTTTCTGCATCTTAGTGGTTTATGCTACACAGTTAAAAGAAAGGCTGCAACCAGGAGAGTGACTTTAATATTGGAGATGTTTTTGAAATGATTAATGCAGCTGATAGTTATAAGAGGTATTATTATTTATATTGAAAACATTATGTTTGATCTGCAGAGCTGTGGTTAGCTGATCAGTGCAGCTACGTCCGAAATGCATGCAGATTAACCAAAGCTGCAGAAAACACACAGATAGAGGACTGCGGTTCACTGAAATAAGAGCATAAACATGCAGATCTTTAACATTTGTAAATGAAAAATTGTTAGACATTAAATACATTTTGTTGCATTCTTAGAGTCTCTACTAGTGTCAGAACGTTGAATTCAGTCTCTCCTGGTGCTGCATAGAAACTGTTTTACTCTGAAACATATTTTTTAGTCTGTTGAGTTTTCTCTATTTTGTTTCTTGAGCTATTATGTCACAGCATTGTTTTCAGAACTGTTTAACAAGATAATGGACTTTTTCAAATTCACTATTTTCACTTCTTGGTCCTCTTTGTTTGCATGAAGCACTTCAAGGACAAGGGCTGCAGCAAAAACCAGCAGTGAAATTTGCTGAAACACTTTGTCTGGTGAACGAGTCAAAAACCTCGTGTCTATGGAAACGATGAGCAAAGCAAAGCAGTTAAATGCAAATAATGCCAAAATGACAACAAACCTTATTATAGACATACATTTATTGCGTGTTGATATGACATCCTGCCCATTGTTTTGAAGGAACAGACACAAAATTCTGATCATTGATAAAATATGTTAGCATTCAGAAATGAAATTCAAAGGACCATGACAATATGTGATGAGAGTCACGGTTTATAAGTTGCATATTAATTTACAAATGAACATTAATTAACACTTTACACATTAACTAAGACCCTTTCATCAGTGACCTAGAAGATTATTTCTCCAGATGTTGTCATTTATCTGTAGACAATAGATAAATAGATTTATTCACATCTCCACAAAAGGTACAAATTTAAGATAAACATTATGTAGGACAAGAACATTTTTACTATGTAGCAGATTTTCCACTGTTTCTTACTTATTTATTCTTTTCTAGATCTCAATGTTTCAAGTTGCCTTCGTTCAGCTGTTTGTGTTGACTCATCATTTGGCTCGACTGATCGGTTCATCATTTTGAATCATCATTTTGGAACAGAGTCAATCTGGATTCATCAGACATTTTGACCTTCTTTTCTTGTTCCACAGTAAAATCTTCAGACTTCATGGTAAAATGAAGCCTTTTTTCAAATTATAATGTGATAAATGGTTTACTCTTTCAGACATGCACATGAACACAGATGACAAAACTATATGTGGATGGATGACAAAAAATGTTCATTTTTATTATTTACGCAAATAATAAAAATAATGACATCTTGACATCTTTTCATGCTGTGCTTCCATTTGGTTTCATTTTTGCAAGTCTTCATTTGAATAGAGTTAAATGTTGTCATGATGCAACATTTAAAGTTTTATCAGGCATTGTCTGAAACATATTTGAATTTTATATATAATACTATACAATACATAACATTTAGTTTTTTGTGCAAGGATAAAGAGTAACAATTGATCACTACCTGGTTGGTTGGTTTGAGAGCCTGATCTGCTCACTATCAAGAGGAGATTTATTAAATCTTTTTGACTTGGAGAATATACAACATAAGAATGAATTTAAAAAAAATACAAAGAACTGAAAAGTCCAACAAATCATATTTGCGGTTCACGGAGGACAGTTACTGTACCAAGTTGATCATCAGCTGCAGTTTTCAAGATTTACATTTCTCAAGCATCAGAAGATAAAAACATAAAATGTTTTCTTGATCTGCATTTCCATCATATCTTTATCATTCGCCTTTGATGTGTTCAGGAGGTGACATGTTACTATAAACTGTAACGACAAAGGAGGAAGAAAATGTATGAAAACCTTGTCAATATTTATTCTTTTTGACTTTGTGCCAGTTTAAAACAAACTAACATCAGGAGTGAATTCCAGCAAATCTAACAGACATCATGTGGTGATTTAACTAAACTCTTATATTAAACATGCTGTTTATTATATTCATGTTATTATACATGAAATTTACTCACTGACTGTTGAGAAGAGTTTCTGTTCTTCATCATCACTGTGG
>CAEGAF010105647.1:0-17216 GCA_903067075.1 Micropoecilia bifurca
GTGTGTGTGTGCATGGTTGTTTGTCCTGTGTGTCTCTGTGTTGTCCTGCGACAGACTGGCGACCTGTCCAGGACGTACCCTGCCTCTCGCCCGGAACGCCAGCTGGAGATAGGCAGCAGCAACTCCCGACCCCATTAAGGGATAAAGGGTGTAAGAAAATGGATGGATGGATGGATGGATGTTAGGAAAGGAATTTGTAGATCATTTTTGGGCTTTCATCCACATCTTCAGCCCAAATCTTATTTTTTTTATATAATAGAAAACATACATATCACACTGGTTTGGTTATAAAACTCCATGCAACAGGTTTGGGCAAACAAATGGCCAACAATGCAAAGACAAAACACATGAACGGATATAATTGAATAATAAATGACATGTATATATCCAACGTACTGACATATTTAAAGATCAAAACGTTACAAACTTCTCATCTCTTGGTTCAAGACCGCAACGCTCCTCATTTTTTTCACAGATATAACACAGTTCTTTTCAAAAGTATTTATACCGCATACAGACTTTCAAGTTTAAAACTACAAACATCAGCATGTTTTATTTGGATCTGATATGATTGAACAGAACACATTAGTGCAAAGTTGTGATATGTAAAGGAAAGGTCACAATGTTTAAATTTCCTCTTTTTAAACTAAAAAGATTTTTATTATTGTGTTGCACAGGTACATAAATCCCTATATAAAACCAAATGTCCACAGCAGCAGCACATAAGTATTAATCAGCTCATGTGTGCATTCAGCTCTGTTCTGCTGTGGTTATGCCTGCAGCTTCTTTCTCTTAGTATTTCCCCAGTTTTTGAGTACACTCACTCTGAAGGAGAGCGGATAATAAATCACGGTCATAATTTTACTGTTGTAAAAACATAGCAAGGCATTGTTTTACATGCAGTTATTCATTGCAACAACAGTATACAGCTTTAAACAAATGAAAACCATAAAAAAAATCAATGCAAAAGCAGCAAAGATTTGCTAAATGATGCCTCCTTCAAGAATGATTTACTCTAACCAGCAGTTTGTCTGCTAATTTAAAACAGCTATTTAGTGAGAAAGATTTCTGCAGATTTTGAGGATTTCAGTTTCAGTTTTTCACTCATCTCCTCCTCGTTAATCTTCCTCAGTAAAACAGAACCTGTCATGATTATAAGGCTGAGTTTCCTCTGAAAGGTCAGACCTTTGTTTTTAGGCGTCTTCATCAAAGCAGCTGGTCTTATGCTGACAGCAGTTCATGTGATGAGTTCTAGCTCTCTATTAGACTCCTTGTTGTCACATTTATTCATTGCACTTGAGTTGTGTCCTTGTGTCAAACCCACTTGAAATCTGCTCTTTAGCCTTGGCTTTCCTCCACCAAATATACAGAAATACAATGAAAGTTAGAGAATCTGTCATTCCCGTTTGCTGGGGGCGCCACAAAGAATTGTGTTCATGGCACCAAAATGGTCTTGGACCCACCAAACACACTCACTGGGCTGCTCTCATCATCTGGGGTGTTTAAATGCCCACCGGATATTCTGCCATGTCCTCTGAAGGGAAAACTCTTGGAAAAATACAGACGTGAGTGGGCAGACACACATTCCCTGAACAGCTTCTGTGAGGATTAATAGTGCACGTTTTTCAAATTGTGTCAGTGAGTGAATTTAGTGGCGCACAGTGGGCTGCCTGACAGCAGACAGAATGGATCAGGAGAGGATCACAGTAGACAAGTAAGAACGCAGAAAACTCAGCTTTCAGTGTTACAACTACTCAGTCAACTACTGAGACAGGCATGGTGGAACATTATGTTATGATTGATTCAGTTCAATATTGTAATTTTAGAAGAATATTGTGGATCAAATCAGGCAAGACACTAATAAAGGTGAGGAGTAACTAAGTATGGTTGAATTATAAAACTATATTCTAATCTACAAACATCTTAGAGAGCACTTCTTCAATCCAAAATCCAAACATGAAAAAAAGTATGGCACAATTGCAAACCTAGCCAGATATGGCAGGACATTTAAACTAGCAGGCTGGGGAAGGAGAGCACTAATCAGAAAACAGCCGAGAGACTAAAAGTGACTCATGAGGAGCTGCAGAGGTCTAAAGTTCAGGCGCTGCACTTAAAACAAATGCCATGTATGGAATAGTGGTTAGAAGAAAGCCATTGTCAAAAAAAACAAAAAAACAATAAGAAGTCCTGCTCTAGTTAGAAAAAGGTTCTCTAGAACAATGGAAATATTTGTATTCAAAATGCTGTGTGAGGTAGAAGAGCAACATTGAAAGTTATCCTTACAAGACATGGTGTTGGCGGTGGTATGATGCAGTGAGGATCATTTATCAAGGCCTTGGAAGTTAAATAAAGTTAAATATAGGATGATTCTGAAAGAAAATCTTCTATGGACTGCATAGACGTGAGACTGAGGTGAACTTTCCACTTCCAGCAGGACTACCGCCTGACCGACACAGCTACAAAGGAAATGTGTATGGCAAAGTATACTTTCATCAAGAATGTTCGGGTTAAAGTATGGAGTGAAATCTAATTCAGAATTTTTGGCAAGTCTTCCAAAGTGACCTTTGGGAATAATGCATGATTTTCTGCATGTGAACATCGTTAAGAAGCCTGCAAGCTTGTGCCTACGCTTACAAATAGATTTATATTCAAAATGGATTAAAAATTAACTAACAGAGACCATTATTTGTCTATGAACAGATGTAAAAATTGCAGAACAAAAATGCAAGAGGTCAGCAAACTTCCTGAATCCCCAAGATGAAACAGCATGAAACATTTAAAGGCTTTCTCTGTGACTTTGCTTGACATTCTCTACCCAAACCAAATCTGTTCCGACAGAAGGATCAGGGAAGATTTTTTTAGATTGATCTAGATAATATTTAAAGGACATGGGATAAGAATATGACACTAGTTAGTCTTTTGGCTGATGTTTAATGTGAGTGACAGAAAGGCAGATATAGACAGTTAGAAAAAGACAGACAAAGACAATGGAAAGATAAGCTCTTTTCATTCCGTCACTAAAATAAATGGTCAGAATGTGTAATTAGAAACGAGCAATTGACTCAATAAGATTTAGAACAAATACTCGTCATTAGGCGTTGCGCTATGCCTAATGATGAGAGGTAGAAATCATTATGCCAGTGCAACATTCAGAAATATATCAACAACATTATTGTTGTATATCGTGCTGTTGTGTGCAACAGCATGATACTCAGTGTACAAACAGGCTGTGGTGTGAAGCACAAAGGGAACGTCTCAGAAATTAGCGGGACCATGTAGGACCTGAGCGCTACAGAAGTGGACATATGTCTTTGTCATAAAAAGATAAAGTATAAAGTATCTGCTTAGCTTCCTCATTCCACTGCAGACAACTAGTGTTCACTTCCTGGAGAGATTTACAAAACAGCAGTGAAACAGTTCTGCACACACTTGAATGAAGTAAAGCAAAGCTAAGCCTCAGCATACCTGCGGTCCCCAAATCGCTTGTTTATGTCTGCTGCCATCTTGTGGTTAAAAAACCGAACCACAACGTGATAAGAGGAGAGAGAAGGGGGGAAAAAAAGCCTACGTCTAACTTTCAAGTTTCTCACTTCTGAGTGTCCTTGAAATACCTCGCAGATTTGTTGACTCACAACAGCCGGAGCAAAATTTCATAGCGTAATGTCTACTCAACTTTCTCGCTGAGTCTGTAGGAGGCTGAAGTGCCGAAATGTGAGAGAATGAAAGCAATCCGACTGCTCAGACTGCTTGTTCAACACACTTCCAGTATCGACAAAAATCATCACATAAATGTGAGAAGTTTGTGCTATTAAAGCGTTAACCCCACTGAAAAGACGAGACAAACATTAAAACTACAGTCTGGGCAATAAACAGTGAGGCAAATCATTAAAATCAGTATTTGTCCTATGTTTAAGTGTCTGAGGATAAGCATAGTTACCCAATTTAAAACCACATTAACATTCACTAAAGCTTGGAAACCATGTAGCTGCCAATCAATTCAGTCAGAAACCACTGACAAACATTCCTACTTATTTCTCTACTTTGGTGTCCACCAGAAAACCTTCTCGGTTTTAAATTTTGAGATGTTTTCACCACAAAAGTCAATGCTTTTCATTGGGATTTAATGTCCAATATAGGCAAAAAAAACATCTTATAATTGTGCCACACACATCTATTTAACCCGCTTTACTTAGATAACCCTAAAGAAAATCCAGAGTAAACAACTTCCTTCCTCTAGTTGGTAAAAAGAGTCCACTTGCATGCAATTTAATCTCACAGACCTCCTGTGAAAGAACACACCAGCCACATCAGGGATAAAGCTGTGCAGAAGTTTAAAGCAGGGCCAGGTTATAAAACTGTATCTAAAGCTTTGAACAGCTAACAGAGCACTGTTCTGTCTGGCATCTGAAAATGAAAAGAGCAAGATGAAACTTAAAGCCTACTAAGACATGGTTGTCTGCATAAACTGAAGGCCAGAGGCCAATGATAAGATAAAAGGAGCTGCAAAGATTCGCAGCCCAGTTGGGAGAATTTTTTTTTAATTGAGTAAAATATTAGTTGTGCATTTCCTAAATATTCTTTTTGTGAAAGGCTGGTAAGTAAAAGGCCTTTTTAAAAGAAAGTAAAAAAAAAGTCCAATTAGCAAGTTGGATCAACTCCGGTCTCGTTTCATGAGACTAAAATCGAAAGTTTTTTGGCCTGCACACAAAATTAATATATTACTGAAACTCGTCATCACCACTGGTAAACATGGTGGCAACTGTATCATGCAGAGTGAATTATTTACTTCAGCAGGAACAGAGTTGATAGGAAGATGAAAAAAGTGTGCCAACTTTAGAAATAAACATGCCAAGTACTACAAAAGGCTGGACAAAAGGTAGAAAGACAGCAATCCTAAACATGCAGCCAGAGCTTGAAGAAGTGGTCTAAATCAAAGCATATTCATGTGTGGAGTAAAAGCACACATCTGAGTCCAATAAAGAATCAATGGCAAAACTTGAAGGTTAAGGTTTATAGACAGCCTCCATCCAATCGAAGTGAGCTTTAGTCATTTTTACATGTTTTTTTATCTATTACATAAAACCTCCAATAAAATACATTAGCATTTGTGTTTGTAACATGACAAAACATGAACAAGTCTTATGTTGATAAGCTGATAAGTCTTCTTAAAACATAAACAGAAAAATACACATATCTGAATAGTAGCTATTGCATTTAAAGTCTTCTAAATAGGCTACAGTCAACAAAGTGAGATCCTCAGGTTAATCTTTGTAGAAAACAACCCAGGTACTCGACTCGCACAATAAGGGAAAGCAGGTGCAAAAGCATGTATGCCAACCCCAAAAGCCCATTCACAAAAACATCTTGCGGTCAGGTTTTTTTTATCCTGACTGAACACATTAATAAAAAAAGAAAGTTTTTTTCTCTTCCTTCTTGCTTGTTACTAAGTGAAAAAAATGAATAAAACATCGCAGAAAACAATGTCTGTTAAGAGATCTTCTTCCAAAGAAGCACAGCCCCGCTTTACTGTACCAATTATTTACTCAGCAGTTTCAAAATTGCTTAGTAATCAGACATTCTCCAAATTATCATAATACACAGTGGGGTCAGCGGTTTAACCCGTGGTTTAACCCATACCAGAACAACTCGGAAGTTCAACTTCAAAAATATACATATTTTGCTACAGTTTGCTATGTTTCACTCCTCTGTGACTTTACTTGCACATCCCCTCTACAAGTTATCAAAAATAATAAATTCAGCAATATTTTTTACTTCAACTTGAGACAGGTGCTTTGGGGAAACTCGTGGATTTAAGTATTGCGTCCATTTCTGTCAACACCTCTGAGCTGACTACTGAAGTTTTGATTGAGGTCATCTGGTTCAGGTAACAGCAAGCTGAGATGCAGGAGAAGGACTGTCAGGGCTTTCAGTTGGAGCCCTGCAGATCCCAGTGTGCGCGCTGCTTTTGGTCCAAACTACCTCGAAGGAATCAGCTGTGCTTAATGGAGTTTCTAATTGTCTGCCCTGAATTTCACAAATTGAGAGGTGAAAAAAGGAGGCACCGAACGAAACAATGCAGAGTTTTCCTTGTGTAAACACTGGACCGTTTTTTTTCTTGTTTTTTTTTTTAATGCCTTTGAAAACAAGAACAGTTATGTCACAAGTGAACAACTGTAGCAATGCAGTCAGCTTCCTCTGAGATGACTAAAGGACATAGGAGTGATCTCAGGCTTTTTGCCAAACAGGTAAGTGGTGGTTGTGTACAGATATGTGTGTGTGTGTGTGTGTGTGTGTGTGTGTGTGTGTGTGTGTGTGTGTGTGTGTGTGTGTGTGTGTGTGTGTGCGTGTGTGCATGTGACTGTACGGATGTCAGTTAGTGTTGATATTCCTCGATACAGTATAGTCTATTGTCTGCATTTGAAAAGTAAGTCTGGCTCAATAAGAATGTGTCATATCCAAGTTATACCTCTGTTACGACAATATCCAAGTTATACCTCTGTTACGACATGCACTGAACGACTTAAGTCAAAGTAAAGTCTGTGGGTTGTTTTTGTTGCTATGAGAGTCTGAATAGTAGCTATGCAAAACAGATTTTCAGAGATTCTCTTTCGACTAAATGACCGATTTTTTTTTTTTAAGTTTGATATATCAGTTGTGACGTGAAAGCTCTTTAAATCCGATTCTGACGTGAAAAGTTTGAATCACTGCCCTGGAGTGCGTCTGCTATGGCGCTGTCCACGGTGCTGAAGCAGATTGCTAGTTTTGGGGCCCTCTAAGGAGCGCTTTGTGGGCCCCTGAAGTTTAATAACTTGATCCCTGCATTGCCTCCTTTTTTATATATTTATTTATTTGTTTTGTTTTTTTTATTGGCTCGCCTCAGACGGAGCACTGTAAATATACAGCCCGGCTGGGGCGAAGTATCTGGAGCTATCTCTGTCCTCCTGGTGCCGACTGGCTGAAGCCATCTGCGGCGGGGCGCAGACTGCACACAAAACTCGGGACAAACGCGAGGAGCGCAAGGACTGAGAAGAAAAACGGAGTCTCTCTCTGCTGCAGACTCGGGGGATGTTAAACACTCGAGTGTTTAACGAAACCTATCCACCCTCCCACCCCTCCTTCTTTCCTCATTCGCATCCTCTCTCCTTTTTTTTATACCATTCTTTCTTTCCTTTTTTCTTCTCCTCTCCACTCCACCCCCCCCCCGCCCCCCTCGCCTCTGTCACTCGAGAGAGAAAGCATGCAAAAGCAAAGGCAGCTGTTGAAGCTACGTTTGTGTCTCTCACCGTCGGGGATAGCGGTCGACTTCGATCGTTGTCCACAGAAACACTGCAGCATATGCGCTCCTTTCTGAAGGAATGGCCTCAGAATCCTCATTGATTTGGGTTGGTGGGAGCCTTTCCTCAATCCAAACAACCGGACAGCGCTATCACAACACGGAGGGGGTCAGGCAGCATAGCGTCGCCCGGCCAGCCAAGCCAGCCTCTCTCCGTAGGCTTCGCGGCAGCCCCTCAAAACGCCAGAAGGGCACAGTCTGCGGGACAAATTACGCTAAAACGAGGCATCTTGAGTGATACCCCCTCCCCGCCACCCGTCTCTCTTTCTCTCTCTCTCTCTCTCGCTCGTTTTCTCTCTCTCTCTCTCTTCCCTTTTCTAGTCCTATCTCACTCTCCCACAAGTCTATCCACGGTCATTCGCGTCCTCAAACTCCTCTCCCGCCACGGCAAGGCAACGCAAGGACGTTACAATGTGCTCTCTCTCTCTTTTTTTTTTTTTTTTAATTGTAGCTACATCCTCTGCCTCCGCGTCTTTCCCGGCAGCGGACGTAAAAGAAGAAAAAAAAAGCAGGAACGCGAGAGGAGAAGGGAGAGACTGAGTGGAGAAGGGAGGGATGGAGAGGGAGGAGAGGGAGGAGAAGGAGCACACACGCCAAAGTTAAACTGCAGGGGTAAAGTGGCAGGCCGGACACCAGTGAGGTAATGCGGAGCTAAGAGTTTAGAACCAGTGATCCAATAGGGATGTTTTTTCTCTCTCTCTCTGTCTTTTTTTCTTCACAAATCCACTAGGAGCAAAACGCAGAGGCTACGTCAGCCGCAGTCAGATACCTTAAAGTCATCCTCATTGTTTGATAGTAGCAGAAAGTTTCTGTCTCTGTAGCTGCGTTATGAAAGAGCCAGCAGTTACCTCATTACTGCCCTTCAGATTCAGTTCATCTTCACACATCAGTGAATACGTTGTGGGTCACAATACAATAAAATCCAGCCATGTATTTTGTATTAACTTTTCCCCATCTAATACCTAACCACTTATTCTAACTAACCAGTATTTTTTCTTCTTCTTCTTCTTTCTTTCTTCTATTAGTGTTCAACCTGAGTACTGGGAACACTAATGGATTATGGTCACTGAGCTCGATATAATGCAGTCCATCCAATATGTGATTGCAATGTTTTCCAGGCAAACAAAGCCTGGAAAACATCACACCCAATTATTAATTTGGTGTTGCAATTCTGCACATATTAATACTGTGATTATGTTTGAGGTGTATAAATCACCTGCACAATTCATACTCTGCAGGTATTTTAGAAAAAACTTAATTGTTTATTAGAAAAAAAAGAGTGCAGGGTCAAAGGAAGTTGGGACAAAACAAGAGTTTAACAGAAACATAAATGTTATCTTTACACGTCAGAAGGCAGACTTATGCAGTATTATAATAATCATAATCATAATGGCAATGATTATGAATGGCCTCCCATTGTGTGTTCTGCAAAATGTATTATAAAGTGCTAAAAGTGCTGTTTTAATTAAGAGTAATGACCTAAGGCTAAAAGCTCAAGCTCTAGGATCTATATGTGCATTTTGACCCATGATGACAAGCACTATCCTGGGTTTCATTGGTAAAATGAAGTCAATAAGAGAGTTTTACCACTAGATGGAGATACAACATAAAACAGTTATGGCTCAGAGGCAAACGATGGGTTTAAAATTAGACGCCAACATAAGAAATGGACACCAAAAGCAGACCCAAAACAAAACGCTGTTTCTGGACATGGGTAAGTGTCAGAGCTCAATTTCCGCAGCATTTGTTAAAAAAAACTGCTGCAAATTATAGAAGTTTTCCACACTGCCTTCTTCCTCTTGGTGGTGGTCGGGCAACACTGCACCAAGCACAAGGACAAGAAATTGCTACACAAAACACCTTTGGAAAACGCTATAGTTGTTCATAATAAATAATGTACATTAAAGAATACGTCAGATCAGCAGAAAGCTTTGACAACAGCAGCCATGCAAATAAGAGGTCAGAGAGGAATAACGAGAAGCTGGGTGCAGCAGTGGGGAGAGATGGGGGGGGGATGTGGGGACTAGTCTGGCACCCTTTGTTCAGATCCCAAACCTGTCCCACTGCAAAGCCACCACTTGCAGGCTTTTAGCAGAGAGCACCTCACATAGTCCAGATACATTAAAATACTGAATCAGTTCTAAATTAGGGATCAAATATGCATTTAACTTAAGACTTTAGAGTAATATGAACCCTTAAAGTTGTTTGAAAAAATATGAAAAATTTGATCTGTGGAATATTTGAAGAAAAGTTGTCATATCATGGTTGTCTTTCTTTTTACATCCCAAATTCCTAATCAGTAATGCCTAAAGTCAAACGATGTAAGCCTAAACTTACATATAAGGGAATGGTAGGAGAAAAAAAGACATGTTGTACAAAGACCAATTCCTCTTTTTAAGAAGCAACCTTGAATTACTTGTGCAGTGGTGAGAAAATGAGCATTGCCTTTCCCAGTATGTATTGTCATAGTTTATCTTTTCTTTGTGTCAAAAAAAGATGTTTTAACTGTACCACTGCCATAAATTTCTATATATCCAATTAAAATCATATAACTGCATACAAGCATAAAAAGGCACACAGTTTATTTGTCTCTGACACTAACATTAAATAACAGAACAAGCATTTAAAATGACCACATTTATTTCAATTTTCTAAGTGTTTTTTGTTGTCTAAGTGCTAGAAAATGAGGAAGATTAATTTTTTTAATTCTTTTTCTTTCTGAGGTCACTTAGTTGTGGCCACCATGATAAAACACATCTTTTCAGCATTGCCCTCTAATTGTTTAGGGAATCGGCACAGAGTTTTATGAGAGTTTGTCCAAAATATTGACTTTATTGTTCTTAAGCCCCTTTGTAATTAATTTGGTGGTTAGTTTAGGGTCAATATCCATTTGGAAGACCCAATTATGTTCAAGCTCTTAGCTCTTGGTTAATGTCTTGAGATTTTGGCGTAATATGTCCACATATTGTTTTTTCTTCATGATGTAATTTTTTTAAGTACACCAGTGTCTACTGCAGTCAAACAGTCAAACAGTCAAACAGTCAAACACCCAAACACCGTGATGCTCCCACCTTTTGTACTTCACATTTGGGAAGGTTTTCTCAGGATGGCACAATTCAACTTTTTTCTCTCATAATGGAAAAATAGTCAAGCTTAGTCATATCAGACTATAAGACAAGGCTCTGATAATGAAAGTCTCTCCACTTACAAACTGTAATCTGACACCGGATGATTTTTCAACCTATGTTAGTACTGAGTTTGTTTCAGAGTAAATAATGACAAGGTTACCTCAGTTTCAGCCAGAATCTTCACAATATGTCTTGCTTTGGTTTGAGGGTCAATACACCCATTTCACATCAAAACAAATTGATTTCTGGGACACTGAATTCATACACCGTATCAATATTTAATCTTTTTATAATCATCTGGGCTTTCCTAAATAGTAAAGAGGCATAAAAATCTTACTGTACATAAACATTGTCACTGTCGTTACTCTGACTTTCAGCATCATTTAGGATGATTAAAACTAATCATCCTAAATGGGTCAAAACACAAAAACCTGTTTTAATGTCAGACAGTGAGGAAAAAATATATATTTGACTTACTATCCAGCATATGTATAAAATATCTGGTTTCAGCAGTATATATAACCTGTCTGCATTTTAGCAAACTCAGGTCTGTGTTAAATGACACTATGGAAAGATGCTAAACAAGCCTTTAGTCATTTCACCTTCCTAAATTTGTCAGCAACAATGAGGTTAAAATGTTCACCTTGAAAGGCGACACTACCTTTGTCTGAAGCGTAATCAAAATGAATTGTGTATTGTCCTGTAAAAAGAAAAAAAAGTAAAAACCAATATAAAAGATTTATTCTGGAGCTTCAGTCACTAATGGTATATATTTTGGAATGATTTTTCTTAAAGATAAAATAGACGTTTTCCAGTGTTGATGCATAAATAGGGACAACCTTGTAAGCTCTTCATTTTTACTTATAGATTTCAAGCTGCTGTCTCATCATGGACTAGGCAGAATGTTTTTCATCTTCTGATTTCATCCGTGGAAATCAAACAAAATATGCACAAGTGAGTTCATAAAATAAAATGTCATAGTCCAAATAATAAATCTAATAAAGTCAATAAAGAACACAGCTTACACATCTGACAGTAAAGCCCCCCACCCCCACTCACAATTATGAATATATCCTGAAAATCGTTCGCAATCCAGAGCAGTTGAGGTTTTATGCTTAAAACTAAAATGATAATAAATAAGATCAAACAATTCATGAGGCATTCCGAAAACAAAATGCATGCATTTGAAACAATTTAAAAGAAAATTAAGTCTTTTTTCTCACAGAGTCATAGTTAAATTAAAACGACAGCATATGGTGCTACCCATAAATAGTAATTACAAGTGTATGGATGACTCAGTTGTTTGTAAGTGTGAAGAGCAAAGCTGCCCACAGTGGCGGCATGAAGGATGAGAAAAACAAATCAACAGTTTCACCTAATATCTAGTGCATACAAGCAAAAACAGGCAGGATGTGCAAGCATGATTACAATGTATCCATTCAGACCACTGCAAAAACAGAGACAGATGTATTCAAAGCTTTTTTTATTTAAGGATGTGCTTGTCTAACACCAATATTTTTCCCAGTATACTGAAACATTTCACAATATGTTGCAAATGTATTCACTCCAGCAACTTGAAGAGTCAAACTGGATGGAGAGTTTCAGTGAAGACAAACTCTTACAATAAATGCTCAATTGGATTTAGGATTTTGTCTTCTTCTTCTTCTTCTTCTTCTTCTTCTTCTGCTTTTAGAATTTCATATTTTAGAAATAAACATTCTATATTAACATGAAAAAGGCGGACTGTGTTTTGATACACGCCATTGATAAACCAGCCTGTATGTTTCCGTTGAAATTCTAACTAATCATGGATGTACAAAGCTTTCAGAAAGGATAGTTCATAAATTAAGGATTTAGTTTTTTACTTTGTAATTATTCATGATTAGTGGTATGGCAGCATACTGCACAGCACTCAGGTCTGTCCCACACAGCCGTTGGTGGAGCATCACCTAAATGTGTCCTAAAAATAACATATGGACCGGATCTTGGTTGCCTTTCTATTTGGTCCAGATCCGGCCTGGATTTTGAGAATTGCCGATCCAAACTATGTGATTGTAGATCTGACACTCTGGCTGGAAATCTCTATTTTCAGAGCCTTTAAAATGTTTTGGTCTTTGTTTCTAGCTTCCCTCATCATGGTGAAGAACAGTAACTTCAAGACATGACCCTGACACCACATGAGTGTGGATTCTGGGTTCACAGTGCTGCTTTTTTTGCACACGTAATGTTTTGTGTTGACCACAATGTTACATTTTTGTCTTATCTGACAAAAGCACTTTCTTTCTTTCCCACATCTTCTGTGTCCTTTGCTTGTTTTGTGTGAATTTCAAACCGGACTTCTCATGGTTTTCTTTTAGCAACGGCTAACTTCTTGTCGGTCTTCCATGAAAGGTCTTCGTGTGAAAGACGAAAGTTTTCCTGTCAACAGATTGATAACTATGGTTTTTTTCCAGTCCCTCCAATTGGTTCTCTGAATAATCAGCCTTTGCACAGCTTGTCAGTTTAGGTGCAGACATGTCTTGGTAGCTTTGCAGCTGTAACACACCCATTCAATTTTCAGACCGTAGATTGTTTTATTACCTAACCCTGCTTTAAACCTGTCCACAATTTTACACCAGATAATAGATGTGCGCTATCATCCCAGAGCTGTTCTGTGTGTTCCTTGGTATTCCAGATGTTATTTAGCATCAATAACCTTGATGCTAAATAACATATATACAGATATATACACAGATATATAGTATATATACTATATGTAAATTACACACAAGTTTGGTACCAAATTTCTTTTTTTTTTTTTTTGCAGAGCCAACAGCCCATTTTCACAGCATTTAGAATACTTTGTTCTTGTGACATTTACAGTAAATGAGCACACATTTTAATTTGAATTACAACAATGTTGATGCAACATCTCTCTTTCTCAAGTGGATGTAGAGAAAAGTAAATTAAAGAAAGTGAACAGAGAGGCATTTGTACACAATTCCTGGACAGTCCAATCTCATTTTCTCTAGTAAATTTGTTTTTCACCCAAACTACATTTGAATATATGGAAAATGTCATATGAAAGCCAATATATTTTTTGGTCTTTTTGTTTTTACCTCAAAAGGGGGTATACACTTTTGAGAACCACTGCACTTACAAAGCGTAATTGCTGTTTTTTTCCAAGTTAACATGAGATCTGTAATTGCATTTTTTAATTAATGATGCATTTTGGATGTTGAAAGTTAATTGCCTCATTGCCCCATCTAGTACTTGCTGTTCCAGAGGGACGTGTATTTATGGTAGTGTTCTCTGACTGTTCAAACTTTTGACCTGACAAAGATTCAAGCTGAATCATAACACTGTCCGTTAAATTATTTCAGCAGGATTAACTGTGCACACTGTTCTAAGTTTCTCTTCTCAGACAGACTTTGAGGCCATGCTTTTCATTTTTATTTAAGTTCCCTTCTGACACGGGGAAAAGGTTCTCATGGGTATTTAACCTCCTCTCTCAATACACAACCCCATAAAGGAAAAAAAGGAAAAATAACCCGGTTATCATCATACGAAATGCATATATATTGAATTAATAACTGGATATTCTAACCTTCCAACACAGCAGAACATTAAGAACATTACATCAGAATAAATACAGGGGCTCTGTGGAGGCCTCAGAGGTGAACAAAAGAATAACGATGACAAAGGAACAATCCTTCACAGAGTTGTGAAGATGTTTGATGCAGGGTTAGTTCATAAAACAATTGCCCATGCTTTGGACATCTTATAGATATCTGTTCAATACATCATCTGAAAATGGAAGAAGAGTGGCACAGCCGCAAGCATACCGAGACACGGTCGTCAAACTAAGCTGAGAGGGTCGGAGAGGAGAACGTTAATTAGAGAAGCAGCTGAGTCTTAAATTGTAACTTTGAAGGAACACATATTAAAATATATAATCACAATCTTCAGAAAAGGTAATGGATGATTGGAGGTGGTGAAAGGTGACAAGCTAGTCAGCAATATGCCATATTAGCATTGGGAGTCATTTTCAAACAATTACAAAACATGGGAGCGGAGGAACATACCACATGCATGCTGACGTGAAACCGACGTCACAATATCACAACACCCTGCGTGTTGTGATACGCAGAAGGGGTTATTCAACTCCAGTCCTTGAGGCCCAGTGTCCTGCAACTTTTTAGACTTCTCTCTGCTTCAGCACACCTGAGTCAAATTATTACATCATTAGCAGGACTCTGGAGAATTTGACTGTCTGCTGAGGAAGTAATTCAGTTGTTTGATTCAGGCATGTTGGACCAGGGGCACATCTGAACGCGTCAGGACACTCAAGTTGAATACCATTGTTATACTGTAGGCTGTTGATACTGTTGTATCCCACTGACATGGACATTCTCATTTTGAATTAGTTAATTAAAACCGCTTGTTTGACTAGCTTCTGGCTTCCACCTGTGTGGGGACTTGGTTAACTTACACATAGCACTTGGTGACATCTTTCTACTATGAGACATAGGACTATTAGTGGCAATTATTTCACACAACCTCACTTTAGGTATTAAACATACAGAAGGGTTAGGGTTGGGGTTCAGATGAGACCAAAGCTGGACTTATTTTTTTGCTTACATTCTAAACTACGTGACAGAAAACTAACACTCCTCTACACCTTGAATACCCCACAGTTCAACCAAAGAGAGCAGCATCATGCTGTACAAATGTTTTTCCTCGACACAAACATTGGATCTAGTCAAGGTAAGTGGAAATATTAAGGGACCTCAATACAGAGTACTGTAAGAAAATCTGTCAACGGGTTTTTTAAAATTAAGAACTTCACAGATGCTCTGTGACCAAATACGACTTAATTTGTAAATAAGAGTTGGGTGGAAAATAACCCTCTTAGAGGTCTAAGATAATCACAGAGCAACTTGCTGTATATAGTAAGTAAATCAAAAAGTGTGATTCAAGCATCGACTCAGAAGGACTGAATAAAAATGCTCAGCACAACTCAGACTTCAGTTTGTAAAATATGTTGAATGGAGTTTGCTTGTTCTCCCCATGCATGTGTGGTTTCTCTCCTGGTACTTTCTCCCACTGTGTAAATACATGGCTGTCAAGTCAATCAATCACTGAGTGTGTTCATGAATGGGAGTTTGTCCTGTGTGTCTCTGTTTTGGTCTGTGATGGACTGGCGAACGGTTCAGGGTGTATTCCGTCTCTCGCCCAATGACCACTGTAGATAGCTGCCAGCAAATATATAATTTTTCCCTCCACTTTCCATTTATGCCATATTTTGTGTTTGCTTACCGCACGAATCAGATGTCTGTAGCTGAAATGCGACAAATCGTGACAAAGTTTGCAAGCTACAACTATCCACGAGAAGCATTTAAGTATTGACAGAGAGCTGCACGACGATGCCGAACAGAAAAAGGTCACAATGTTTTGCCACACATGAATCATAACCCCACAGTCCACTCATCTAAAATGATGCGAACGCTGAGAAGGAACACAAATTCTGGTTGGACTAAGGGCTTTGTAGCCCTTTGGGAATGAGGCCATGAGAATAAAATCCCAAGGTGGGCTTAAAGAAGCCCGACTGCCTGTGACATAGCAATGTAAGGGAAATGGAAAGTGTACACAAGACAAAAACACAAAGTCACCTTATCTCCAATGACGAGGTTTCGCTGCAACTTTACAGTAAAAACAGGACAGAGCAACCATGACAGGTTAGCCTATTTAAACAAGGGCACCTTATCTAAATATACTGTGCTGTTAATGTGTCTGATCTGTGTTTGGGGCCCCATCTATTAACCCTGTAACGCGACAAGGCAAACCGCTGCCATTGTGTATGTTGTGACTCCACTGCAGCATCATTTTATTTTATTTATTTATTATTTTTTTCTTATGCAGCAAACTTTCAGGAGCTGAAAAACGCGGCTCCTTTAGCCATTACTGGCAGAGTTGGAAAGCTTTGTCAACATCACGCGTGCCGATTGCTGAGGCCACAGCGCTGGGAGCAGCGCACACACACACACACACACACACACACACACACACACACACACACACACACACACACACACACACACACATCGCAGCAGTGAAAGTGGAGAGGCAGCACTTTTCACTAGATCGGCTGACAGCACTGACAGTTTAAGAAAAAAGCATGGAGACCGAGTCGTTTAGCGCTGCAGCATTCTGCGCCGACTGCCTTTCATCTGCTCGTATACAGGTATTTTGTAAAATATTAATTACAGTTTAATGAATGCACCTTGTATTTTTGCTGCGTGCCACTACATTACAAAAGTGAAACGCGAGTCCGGATTTAGAGAACCAGCTGCTCCTGCAACCAAGACATCCGAAGCAAATTGACTTCAATCGTAAAGAGAAGCTCTTTCATTCTTACCGGCGTTTTTATCACTCATGTTCCCGCGCTTTGCAGACGTTAAACACCGCTGGTTCTCTTCTTGCTCTGCAGGCAGGGCCGCCAATGCAGGTTGGCTTGTTTCATGCGATGTTCGGCCGAACTGGACTCCGGGACCCTCTGCTTGTTTCGCCGGACTGTCACTTGATGCAGAGAGACTGAGTGAACTCCTGCTTCCTTCACTGCTGCTGTTTCTGAGAGTTTCTGAGTGAGGTGGACTGAGGGCTCAGGTAAAAAAGGATGTAGAGGGGAGGGACTGCATATGTGTGTGTGTGTGTGTGTGTGTGTGTGTGTGTGTGTGTGTGTGTGTGTGTGTGTGTGTGTGTGTGTGTGTGTGTGT
>CAEGAF010105657.1:0-10574 GCA_903067075.1 Micropoecilia bifurca
CCCCCCCCCCCACCCCCCCCCCCCCCCCCCCCCCCCCCCCCCCCCCCCCCCCCCCCCCCCCCCCCCCCCCCCCCCCAATCCGAATCATAAAGTGGAAAGGAACTGTCTGTACACTTATGAGACTATTAAGCCCCATATCTTGAAGGCGATTGAAGACAAAAAAAAAAAAAACAACCTTTGCAGCAATTAAAGCAATAAAGGTTTCAGCAGCTCCCATCACTCTAGAATAAAAGAAGAGTGTAACAGCCAGCAGATATCCCAGATATGGCTGCCCAGTCAGATTGAGTAATGAAGAACAAGGCACATTGATCGGACAGATAAGTAACCAGTCAATGGTCACGACGAGTGAAAATGAAAAAAGATGGAAAGAAAAATAGAAAGAAATACTTTTTTAAAGGATTTGTAATTCCTGTGATGCACGTAAGGTTTATGTTTCTTAAGACAACTTGGAAGTTTTATGAAAACAGTTTGGTTTTAATAAAAAAGTAAGAATTTCGGAGCAATATGAGAAAAAAAAGCAATTGGGTCATGTAATGCATCAATGCTGTGGTATTTTTCACCCATAGTTATCATGCTACAAGAATGTGATACCAGTTCATATTACTATTAATACGATGCAGCAGTCGGCAATCATATTAAACGGGTTTAAAGACAGAAGTGTTTCCACTGAAAGTGTTATATAGGGAAATATTAAATAAAGCAGAGCCAAAAAAACTAATTATCAACTAAAACAAGGGCATGTTTCAGATAATTCCAGCTTTGGGGGTGACGTGTTTATTCAAGTCTGAAACTTGGTAGGCTGCGAGATTTGCTGTGCCAGAACAACCTTTTCCAGACTCTTTTTTTTTTTTTTTTTTTTTTTGCAACTCACTCAAATTCAAGATGTGGGCGGTGATTCAGAGGCTAAACGCAATTTATCGTGCCGCACAGGGTCCCCAATTTGTCAATATGTCAAGATTGCAGGCCTATTAGGGAGAGATGATTCTGTTGTGGTAACATCATGTCTAAACACACACAGAAGACGAGGTCGCTGAATTGAACCTGTCTGAACCTTCAATCACTTGGCAGGGCATCGGCTCTTAATTCTCAACGAAGACGCTTTGGATTCTTAAGTGTTTGGG
Source organism: Micropoecilia bifurca (assembly GCA_903067075.1). Lineage (NCBI taxonomy): Eukaryota > Metazoa > Chordata > Actinopteri > Cyprinodontiformes > Poeciliidae > Micropoecilia > Micropoecilia bifurca. The sequence goes on from CAEGAF010105657.1 coordinate 1,122, forward strand.
GACTTCTTGAGAATACAGAGCGTGACAAACAGAGTATACGGTATATAAAGTGTGCAATAGGTGGAGGACTAAGGGACTTAGAGAGGTAATTAACAAGGCAACAATTGGAACATCTAAACCAGGAAACTGTTGAGGACAATAGGGCATTTGAGCCAGCTCACTTGGGAGGTTCAGCACACACCTGAAGCACACCTATCCTGTTTGCCTCCCACATCAGGCAGGCAAACAACTTATCACCCCCCTGTAAATGTGTGTGGCAAAGGAGTGGCCACCCATATAGAAATGGCCTTCGACAGACAAGCAATGCAGGACGCAGCTGCGCAGAGGGAGGCAGAGGGACAGAGAGGCGGCGGCTGAGTAAACACCACCATTACCCTAACTACAGGTAGCGTTTCTGCTCTCCGTCGTTTCCCCCTCCCTCCCACTCATGTTCCCTCCATTTCTGCGTCTCTTATTTAATGGGTAATACCGGGCGCGGGGAGGTGGGACAGCTGAGATATATGGGCCAGCGGCGTGGAGAGCTAATCACGGCCGTCTCTGGGGGTGATAAACCCAGACCAGAGAGGTTTGAATTTGCGAAGCCTGCAACAGCTCCATAAACACGGTTACAAGCTGAATTTCAACAGCAGTGTTTTTGGCTCTTGATTAGTTTTCCATGCCCCAGAAGTCTCACCCTCACAGCTTTATACTACTTTCTTTTTTTTCTCTCTCTCTCTCTCTCTCAGCGGTGATCACCGACCACAAGATCCCAGGAGTATTAGAGCGAGCCCTGCACTGTAAAATGAAAGTGTAAAATAACCAAATGGAGTTCTCTCCTCCAAATTAGAAAACCTTGCTGTGTCCAAAGACCTGACAATGCGTGTCTTTTTTTTTTTTTTTTACAGGGGGCCCCAACAAGACCCTGTATTGAATTTCAGCCAACAAAGGGTAATGTCCTGTGACCTATTGAGGTTTACAGCTCCTCTGTTTACAAGCTGATTCCACAAAGTTAATTTTTAACACTTTACTGCCGACCGGGACACACAGACTGACAGGCACCTCTAACAGATGTGCACATTTCCTTGAGTTGAGCAATAGAAAGTAGGAGGCACTGGTTATGCTGAACTCCAGTAATAATTAAACATGAGTAAAGTTTCTGTCTGTGTGGATGGTCTTAAGGAATGCACTGATGTCACACACCATCTTAATTACCAGACAGGTCAAATATTTGCAATGGTCTATAGTGCCATGCAACCTCAAACTTTTTTTTTACATTTTATGGTGTTGAGTTTTTATCTGAGTAGTGCATAATTTCTAAGTGGAAGAAAAATGAATTTTATCGGAAATCTGAAATTTGTATTTTGTCCCCTTCAATCTGATTGCTCAATGTAAAAAAAATAAAAATAAAAAAAAAAATAAAAATCTGCACAACCAGTTGCCATCCAGCCCCTAATTCATAATCTGAAGCCAACATTTTTTGTAATCTATTATTCTGCCAATTATTCTGTTGATTAACGGATTAATCTGATAAAACATTTGACAGATTTTTCATTTAACCACTAAGATGAAAATGTGAAAAGTTCAACCCTTTCTGCTCAACTAAAGGTTGATACTGTGTAGGACTGATCTGTCGATAATTTTATTAAGTAACCAAATTATGAATTTATTATGAATTTTAATTATTATAAATTTATCTTATAATTAGAATTGCAGAATTTGAACCAGGTGATGGTAAGGCTAAGTCACTTGTGTAGTTATGTGTAGAGCATATTTACAGATAAAAGAAGTTTTTCATTTTATATGCAAAATGTATACATCTTTTTTGTTGTTTTTTCAAATGGCCTTTTTCCAGGTCTGTATACTTCAGTTGAAGATCAACTGATCGCTAAATGTGTTGATTATTTCAATAATTGCCTTACACTATCAATCATTTCAGCTCTACAACAGTTCAACCATTACTCATGTAGGCAGGAAAAACTTCACCGGAGGTCCCATCAGGTAACACAGTGGAGGTTTAATCATTGACTTTTGTTGATTATATGCAAAATACAACATCCCCAATGCTACACGGGGGCGGCAGTATCATGATGTGCCAATGTTATGCTTGAGACAGGTGAAGAAGAGATGGATGAAGATAGAAATACAGTGCAATCCTGGAGAAAAGCGTTTTAACTATAACCAACTTTCCAGTCTCCTTAAGAAAATTCTCCCCACAGCATATTGGAGCCACTACCATGCTTCACTGTTGTGAGGTTATTAACATACAGATTCAGTTTATGATCTAGAAAAAATGTTTGACAACCTTGTATCCCTTGCCTTCCACTTCACAAATACGCCTTTATGCGACTTGGTCTGTCGCATAAAATTCCAATAATGTTCACACAGGTTTATTATTGTCACTCAACAAAACATGCAAAAAATAAAACAAATGGTCTTGAATATATAGGATATAATCTCTAAGGGCCTCTGTATACTTCCCACAGAAAATACTGGAAAGACATCTGCGTATTGAGTTCATGATACAGTGTCAATCGACATTTAGTATGAATGATCATTTAACAAAATTTAAGCATCTCCATAAATTTCCACATGTCTGTTAGGAGGGGAGTGGTCCTTAATACAGGGCCAGCAATCTTCTCAGCATCAAATCGTTCTACAATGAAGGGCGATAAGTTTTACACCAATATGTAGTACAAGGACTCGAAGAGACACACCAGACTGCCACTTCCATTTGAATTTATCGAGGAGTGATTATTGACGATGTTGCATGGCGGAGGGAGCGAGGTAAAAAATGGCTTGCAGTGCAAAGTGCTGTGAAAAAGGGGGCTTGCAAATAAATCAAAAAGCAGCCCCGATGTAAAACAGACATCCACCAGGCGAGAGGAATGCGGTGTATACCTGAACCAATAAAGTGTCAGAAGCAGCTTTATTTATTTATTTTTTTTCCCCCCTGTGTTTACTGAGCATAGAAAAGTATAGTTGGGTGCCCAGTGGACTATTTAAAAATGTTGATTTTTAAGCCAAATTTATACAAATCATATTAACCAAAAAGGGAATTTTCCATGTTCAAAGCACAATTAACTTTGGTGTGTGGAAATTTCCCTCGACGTATTTAAATCTATTCAAACTTTCAAAACAAACCAGGACTGAAAATCTATTTCAAGCATCTATTGTCAACTGACGGACTTGCATGGCATTGTGTCGGACCTTTCACTAGAATCAGTTGCTTCACGTTAGTCTTAGAATTTGTGGTGTAAAATTGCGTAGTTCAAGTAATAAACACTTAAAATGCATTTCCCCAGTGACTTAGACTACTTAGTCCCCAAAATTTGGCTGATTCAATGAATTCTCCCGAAATGTGATCTGATCTCATCATAATTTCAGATTTCATTATGTAGTCATTATGCTCCTAATTATTTTTCTACTGCTTTTTATGTCTGTTGTCCATACGACATTTAAAAATCTCTCACATGTTGAGGCCTAAAACAGTGGGAATAAAATTACACAATTATTACTCAATTTTAAACCATAAGCAGAATTTGAAGGTTTCAGAGATGGAATCAGCAATATCATTACTGTGACATCATTAGATGGCCAGCTGGTTGGATGGATGGAAACATTTAGAGAATGGGACTGGGAATATAGTCTGAAAATCCATTAAGTCAACAGCCTTCATGCTGTTCTTTAAATCAAGATTTAAAGAAGTTTTATTATTTCTTTGTGTTAAAATTTTACCACGGAAAATGAATAAATAAGCTTGTTTCTGAGTTATAGTTAAACATTAACTTAGATCTATTCTCAACAACAGATGCCTGGAAACATCAAGAAAGAAATTCAAGCTGCCAAGCAAGAGAGATGAGCTGAGACGTCACCACTTGACGGTTTGCTTGTGGACAGATGGTGCCGTAAAGTGACTAGGCAGACAGCACAGAAGGCACGGACAACCCCGCACCCCCCATTCACACCACGCAGAGGACTTGGACTCCCCCCCACCCCCACCACCTCCGATGCAGAAAGCCTTGCCTCCACCAGTAAAAGACAAACACAGTGAAGGCATGTGAGCAAAAAGACTGGCAAACACACAGCTCCGTAGATCAATAGCTTGCCAAACGAAGGCAGTTGTTCCGGCTGAGATCAGTCCATGGATATTTCATGGATGGATTTTAGGAACCAGAAAGAGAAATACAAACGAGAGCGGGGATATTTAAAGAACGATCTCTGGGTTGGAGTTCGGGCTGCATTGCATTCATTCACAACAACTGGCTCTGAGGTGGTAATTCTGCACTGAGGTTTGTAAGAGAAGGGTTTTTAAGGGCCCCATGCTTTCAGCCTGTGCCCCCACTGTTCTAAATCAATTACCTCCACTCAGTCAATGCTTAGTGTGGGAGGGGGGGGTATTGTAAATCAGCTTGGTGTCAGGCCAGATTAGTAACTGTAAAGAGCGAGGAGTGTTGTGGTCCCTTCAGAGGCGGACATGAGAAAGAAGCTAGGACCTCGATGCTCTGCTGTAGGGAAGCAATTCTGCTCAATGTTTGTAACAATCTTCACAAAGTTTGAATTTTATAGAAATGTAATCCCAAACTAGATGGTTTGATCCTATAAATCACCACAGCTTTATAATCTCTAACTGAAGAATGTGTAAGATTGGTATTATCACTTCACTTTTTTCTATAAGGTGGATAGTGTTGAGAATAAATTATTCTGTTTTCCTCCATCTCTTTCACAAGATAAATCCCTGCATGGCTGTGGGTTTGCAAGAACAAGACAAAATAGACTGAAGTTATCAAAAATTACAAACTGCTTCAAGAAGAATCCAATTCAAGCTTAGATCAGTCTAGAAAACTAAAGACTTTGAACTAGAGCTGATCAAATATGGGCCAGACTCATTAAAAACAAACACTGACAGCAAGCAATAGATACTAGCTTTAGCGTCATAAGCTGCTAATCGTTAGCCAGCCACAATACTCTGAGCATTAAAATTGTTCTCTATTTTTAAGCTTTATAAACATCAAGATGTGTTTTAAATAATATGTGTGCAGCTATGGCATTTACTCAAAAAATAAGAATCAAAAGTCACTACTGAGATATTTAAAATAGTCTTTTTAAAATAGTGAGACTTACTCACATTACTCTTAAAAGCAGACGGTCTGTGGTTGTCGGACTGCAATCCAACAAGCAGTTTCTTATCTCACTACATCTGCTAAATGCAAATTTGCTCCTGAGAAATTCGCTTTGTCAGCCACAATATTCTCTCAGGTAATAAAAAAACACACACACAGACGTGAGGAGAGTTATCCGTGGACTGCATTCGGTTTATGACACAGGATATACGATATGTCTCACACCATATTGAATGTTTGTCTTTAGTCGGTGCCGGAGCTCAGAAGAAACAGTATGTTGACACAACGCGTTATTTCACTTTGCAACAGGGCATGTAAAATGCACATGGAAAAGCAGTCCATTGTGGTCTGAGCTACAGAGGAACAAGCTTAATATTGACTGAAGGAAGGGTTAGACAAACTCAGGGACGGCTGGGAAAAGCCCCTCCTGTAAAACCTGGCATTTGAGGTGGGAAACAGAAACATCATACCTTATGGTGTGTGGTGCAAAGCATAAGGTTCTGTTTAAAAAGGATGACCTCCCCATGTGAAACGGGCTTGTGGAAATTTAAAACGGCACATGCCACAGAGAGATCCATCTTTTTTCACAAAAAGTCTACTATTTACACAAAGAAAACCAAAACTGCTTGTCCTTGTGGAAACAGTTAAAACCTAACATATTCAGCATGCATTAGCTGTTATTGCACAGAGGATCCCAGAGGTCCTAATCCAACTCCTGTCCATGTCTGTGGCTTCTATTCCAGACGGATGCCCTCTCAGTCCCTGTTTAACTAGTGAAAAGAGGCAGATCCTAATAAGCATTCTGTCTTTCTGTCAGTCTGTGTTTCCCTCCATCCTCTGGCTTCTTCCCCTCTCTCTTTTCCTCCCTGACCAAGCCTCCTCCTCTGTCTTTTACCCTGTCTAAGCCACGAGCCAGCCTGCTGGAGCAGATGGAAGCATATATCCCCACTACTCTCCGGAGGACTAAGGATTTAAAATGTAAAAGAGATGAGTTTGAATTTGGCAAAGGCCAGAGGATGAAACAAGCAAGAAAAGTAGGAACGTTCAGCTTAGGCCATGTTCATAAAACTAGATCAATCTCACAGCAACAGGACAATTATAAAGATCCCAGCTTTAAACTAACCTGGTGTGCATCCGTTTGGTGTTAAATCAAGCCTTTTATTGTGCCCTAAATATCAAGATTGGATAAACCAGAGGTTCCCAAAATGTGGGGCGCGCCACCTAGGGGGGCCGCCGTGCCATTGCAGGATGAAAAAAATTAAAAAACATGAATGCTGTGTGTGCTGGGTTTTTATCTTAGAATGGCCAACTCTGTTATTCCTATGTCAATTTGATACAGTAGGAGCTTCTGCACTTCCCATATCTGTGTCCTCTGTCACTTTTATCAGTAGTTAAAACTGTTTCATCCGTTGTTAACATGTAGCAACCTGTTTTTCCGAGCCGCCTTTAAACGCAACATGAGCTACGATGCTGGGTTTACACCTGTGCGGCAGTGAAGGAGACCTGCTGCTGCTGTGTGGAGCTACACAGGTGTGTTAGAATCATGGCAGTAAACCAGCAAAACACAAAGAACTTTTCACAGTTTTTTCCCCAAACTAACCGACTGAATTGAGTAAAGTTATTGGATGCAGGTAAAGTTAGCTAAAAGATGACTAGCTAATATCAATACTGTTACGGAGTGAAGCTTCTTCAAACCAGACAGAGGCTCGTATGTCGTTTACTGAACCTTTCCGTTCAGTATTTATTGAAGAGCAAAAACAGCGACAGCTGATAACGGCAACAGCTGTTTGTAACCAATAACAACCACACAACAAAAGGCAAGATAGTGACAAAACAGAACCAGATCCTGTTAAGCATTCTTCAAAATAAAAGACTTCCTGCATTCAAATAAATCATGTCTCGCACTTAAATATATTTCAGTTCACCTTTGTAATTATATACTATCATGTTCAATTCAACTAACAATAATCATCATGTAAATTATGCTTAACATATAATTGTAAATCAGTCACTTATGCAAATATATTGAACAACATATAAGTATAAAAAAGTCACAACAAATACAGCACCTTAAGTTGTTAACAAGTAGCTTGTAGGCTATGTTGTTGTCTATGTTCAGTTCAGCCACATAGATTCATTTTGCCCCCCTAAAAGTCCCCCCCCCCCCTCCTGCAAACACATGTTGTTCAACAAAGACAGCTATTTGTAATCGATAGGGGGGCCCAGAAAATGTTTGGAAACCCGTGGGGGGGTGCAGGAGAAAAAGTTTGGGAACCACTGGCATAGGATGACATCAGTGTATTCTTCTTGAGTTTTTGTGGGATCTGTCTTTATTCTTATTATTTTGTTTAAAAATATTAAAACATTTACAGAACAGTTTGCATGCAATCACAAAAGAGAATACATCTTAATTTTTCTTAAATTTATTTGCTGTAAATCATTGATATCATACTCAAAAATAGTTGGTTACAACCACAACAAAAACCCTCTGGTTTTATATTTTACTGAGTTATTTTTTAAATACCAAATTAAAATCTTATGACCGATACGTCTGACATGTATTTGTAGTAAATATTCTTAATATCCAGTCAAACTAGCACGTAAATTGTAAATAAAGGTTTAAAAAAAATAGAATAAACTCGTCATCTTATTCGTTCCTAGATCGTCAGTTTCGGACGCTTAGGGAGCCGTACGGCATTCAATGAGAGAACGTCAACTTGTGATGCAGAGGGAACCTGCCCAAGCGTCAACATGTGACGAGTTGGGAATGAGAATGTGTTGCACCATCACACCCTGGCCACCACAGGTAACTGCGAGCGAGAGCTTTCATACGACAGATGCCTGGATGTTCATAATGCAGGTCTTTCAATGGTAACTTGTCGGTAACTTGGTGGGATGACAATACGTTGTCCCCAAAGAAAACATCCTTGTTCTGCTGACAGTTTGTGTCTGCGAATCAAATAAGTGTTTCATCTACTACATAATTTGGCCACCCATTCATGGTGTTGCTCCACACTTTGCTGAGATTGGATCTTTCATGGTTGCTTTCTCGATGTCTTTAGCTACTACTGGTAGTTCTTCTACATGAGAGAAATGGAAGATTTTTCCTTCCTCTGCAGTATTGTCTAGTGAGTTTCGGGGTGACTGTGACAACGCATCCGCATTTGCATGTTCCGCTGATCTTCTGTATTCAATGTCATAGTTATATGCCATTAAAATAAGAGCCCAGCGTTGCATTCTCAGAGCAGCAAGTGTTGGTACAGCTGACTTTGGCCCCAGTATTGCCAACAATGGCTTGTGATCTGTTATGAGTGTGAATTTTCTCCCGTACAGATATTTGTGGAATTTCTTGACTCCAAAAATGATGGCAAGAGCCTCTTTCTATTTGGGCATATTTCCGCTCAGCATCAGTTAATGTTCTTGATGCAAAAGCCACAGGCATTTCCTCTCCATTTTCTTTTTATTTGTTAGTTTTTGTTTCACTTTGTTCGGCAGCAGTAGTCTTTTTGCATCTTTGAATGCAAAAACATTTTTCATCTCTTCTCAATAGGTTGTGGATAGGCTGAAGGATGGTAGAGCGATTTTTTTAGAAATCGACTGTAGTAATTTAGAAGACTTCAGTTCAGTGACATTTGTTGGTTCTGGTGCTTTGGTTATGGATGCAACCTTTTCCTCAATGGGGTGCAATACATCTTTGTCAATCCTATGTCCCAGGTACTCCACACTACTCTGAAGGAAGCAACCCTTTGCAAGTTACACTCTCACACCATGCTTCTCCAGGCATGTGAGAACTTCTTCTGCAAATGTTCCTTCTCAGATGAAGCAGTGATGAGAATATCATCCAGAAAATAGGTCACATGATCCATCCCTTGAAAAATCTGATCCATCACAGACTGGAAAACCAAACCAAACCAAACCAACTTTATTTATAAAGCACTTTAAAACAACCACACCTGATACAAAATGCTGTACATTAAAACATAGCAAAAAAATTAAAACTTACAGTTTAAAAACAAAAGCATACATTTTAAAACTAGATCCCGCTGGTGTTGAAAGCCAAGTAAAATAGATGGGTTTTAAGACAAACTTTAAAAGTGGGCAGTGAAGGGGCCTCTGACCTGCAAAGGCTGAGAGACCGATAAGGTACGTAGGGGTGAAGAAGCTCAGAGTTCAGCCGGGGCAAGATTATGCAGTGATTACCAAAAACATAAGCATTTTAAAATGAATCCTAAAATATACAGGCAGCCAGTGAAGTGAGGCCAGGTCAGGGGTCACATATGTTCCCTCTTTCAAGTTCCTGTTAAAAGTCGTGCAGCAGCTTCTGAACCAGCTGCAGACGTGAGAGCAGCGACTG
>CAEGAF010105662.1:0-15437 GCA_903067075.1 Micropoecilia bifurca
ATATACTAAACGACAAGGCATATATATTACCTTTCTTTTAATGCCTCCCAGTGTCCCTTAACTAGATAGATGCAAATTAGCAATATTTTACTTACTTTGATCTAAAAGTATCTTTTTGCTTAAACTGTTATTTTTAATGATCAAGTCCTTATTAAGACATCTGTCATTGATTCAAAATATATTTGGCAGTTCCCAAGCAATTGGATTTACACACTATCAGGTGTTAATCTTGAGGATCCGTTTTAGAACTCTGTAATTTAATTTGACATAAAAATATGCCACTCAAAAATGACTGACTTCACAGACTATTTGCTGTGATCACCTAAAATTGACAGCCTTGATGGGGAGAGGTTGAACCAGTTACATGTCGGCAGGCAGTATTGGTGGATACACACCTATCTGTAAGAACAACTGATTACTTTAAATTAACTGTAATGGCTACCATATTGACTGCAACACAATTGACAAAAACACTTTAAGACATTAGCTGAGGTCACACACAGCATGTGACTACATAGAACTAAAGAGGAGCAGGTTTGAGCTGAATGGTCTGCTCTGCTGAAGCCTGGAACTAAATAATGAGACCCTGCGAGTCTAATGTATATCAGCCTGAAACTGTTCAGTGTAAGTTCCAACTTTTATTGGCTCTGTGGCAGCTGTTGGAGGCTGGCTGTGGACCAGGCAGAAAGGAGTTGGTAGTTTAACAGGAAACTGACAGGTGCTATATTTTATTCTTCCTGGGCTGCAGCTTACTGTCCAAAATTATTGTTCAAGCTACAGTGAGGGAACCTTTCTTTAGGTCCAGTGCAAGCTAGCTGTACTTTAATGTCCTCTCTGCTGCCACTCCCTAGGAAATACAGTAATAAAAAAAAGCCACCTGTCATCTCAGACTATCCCTTTCTGGTCTCTCACTGTCACGTGTTCTGTCCTCTGCCACCATCTCTCAAGCGATCTGTCATTCCCTTGGGCTTTTCTTTCATATTGGGATGCTACTTCACTCTCTTTCCGGTTCTGAACCTTCCTTCCCATTTTTTCTAGTGCTCTTCACCTGTTTCCCATTTCATAATTATAACCTGGAGCTTTATATTTATCTGCACTTCTAGCCCCCTCAACATCTAATACTTCTACTTTTGGTATGAAGGATCTCATGGTCTGCATGCAGGTATTTCATATCAACCCTGCATCATTTCCTACCTTCTGCAGGGATGTGCTTTCCCACTTTGACAAAGTTTTTTGCAAAGAAATATCTTCATGTAACTAAATTCAACCCTGTCCACCAGCATGAGGCTGTATGAAGTTATATTTGTTGAAGCAGAAGGTAGAATCACTTGTATATGATTCTTGAAAGTGAAAAACTAATATGCAATGGTTCATTACATTTTACATCATTGTTCACTTATGAGGTTGGGATGAAATGGCAACATGAGGATCTGAGCGGGTTAGATAACACAGAGCAGTCTTATCTGAGCATACCAGGTACATTGATGGGAAAACCTGCTATTAAAGGAAAATCCAGCTTAACTTTTCATTAAATACTTTTTAAAAAGTTTAAATAAAATACAACCTTTGACTGTATAAATACACCAAATTAATTCATAAGTAAATTACTCTATTCACCAAAAGGGGAATACTCAATTCATACTTTGGTTTTCCTTCAATTCATGCCTCAAACAACATGGTCTTAAGTTTGATGGACTCATGATTGCGCTCCTAAAATAAGCAGAACACACTAAAGAGAGGTTTTTTTTAACTTTCATAAAATTCCTATCACCATCCATGATAAGTAAATCAATTGGGTAGGTTTTTTAAATAATTTGACACCATGATTAATTTGTTATTTTTGAAAATCCTCTTGAACTCATGTCTAAAAAGACAAAACAAAGGATGATACTAGATGAGGTGGTGTAATTTCCTGTACTGTATGTGGTATGAAAATCTCTGTTGCTGAAAAATCTAGATTGGTTCATCATATGAAACTGAGGTCAACAATCGTAGGAAATCTTCCTATAAGGTGAGTTGAACTAGCAACATTGCCTCTAATCCTGACTATGCTCTGAATCATAAATATAGATTGCTACCATCTGGTTGACGCCACATGGCTCCAAAGGTTAAACTGAAAAATGTTTTTGTACACAAATCGATCCTGATAGGCACCATGGAAGATTAACCAGTTTGGAATGTCATAATCCGCTTGCGTAGTTTAGATTTTTTAGGCTTTTTTTCCTGTGCATTGTATATGTATGCGTTTGTACTAACAATAAGAGAAATCTCTAAAAAAGAAATTTTGTATCATGCAAGGTAAAGTCTGTATTATAAATGACCTTCAATTATGAGTAATTTCTTTGTTTTACTTTTTTTCCCACAGATTGCCATCACTAAATCTAGTTTACAAGAGCTTGGGGTTTGATAATTGCTATAAACATGTTCAGCCTGATTTTCATTGCTGAAAATCCCTAAATCTCTTATTTTTGTCAGTATCACCTGTTCCTGTCTATAACATTCCTGAGGTTCCTGCGAGAAAACATTTCTGTAAGGTACCATAGAGACTGTTCCCTTATCCACTGGGAAACATTCTGTCGCAGGACCTGGCAAGTAAGACCTAAGCCATCTTACTGATATCTGGGTCCCATTGGGATCCAAATACCATCCCAATGCTAAAGTTTGCTGGACAGAAACCTGGTGTCTCCAGACCACGACTCCCCTGACAGAGAGGCCAGGAGATGGGACTGTTATCCTGTCTGCTAGCTGATGGCCTGAGCTCTAGAGAGCTGGAGAATTGTTCAGTTTTCCAATCAGACATAAGGTAGTAAAATTTTGTGCTGCTCTACTGATCTGGAACTTGATAAGAATAGATATGGAAGAGAGAACTCCAAACCCCATTTTCTGTCAAATCAAGCAGCATCAGATTAAGCAGAGGTCTTTCATACAAGGCTTCCTGATTTTTTTTATTTTTTTTTTTTACAAAGTCTAGATATTAACACAGTCTAATCAGTTGAATATAATATTGCTTCCTTGATTACCTAGGGTACTGTTTTATTTCTGTCAAATAGGTTTCTTGTATTTTTTGTGCTTATCTTTATCTTTGCTGTTAATTTATTATATTACTTTGATTAGTAAAAATCGGAAATGAAGTTCTACAAGGTAAAAAATAAAGTGAGTATGTAAAGTTTAAGTGCCTTTCACAGGCAAAGCTATCACAAAATTATTTAAATTCCCCCTAAAAATGATAAAATTGGTAAACTCATGAAAACACACAAAGAAAATAAACATTCAACAGAAAGCAGGTTTAAACAACATTAAAAGTGCTTTTTGAAACAGCACCAAAAGCACGTATAATGCTTTTGTTGGCTAAACACAGCATGTTTAGCCAACTAAACAGGCTGTGGAGAGAGACTTCCACAGCCTTGGTGCTGCAGACTGAAAGGTTGTGTCCCCCTTGGTCTCAAATCTGGTGTCTGGAACAACTTGAAAATGTTGAGCCACTGAACAAAGAGAGCAAACAGCAGTAAATTGCACGAGAAGATAGATGCATAATTTCGCTGTTTAATCCTCTTCATCTTAGTATGACAATTTTGAAACATAAGTCTAAAATTTATAAGTAGCCAAGTAAAAGAATATATAATTGAGGTAACGTGGGCTTTCTTGCTGGAACATGTAAGTAGTGTGGCCGCTGCAAAAAGGTGAACTATTGGTTACTTTGGGAAGACCTGAAAAGCAGGACTCCCACTGGACTGCCAACCTTCAAGCTGGGGACCTTTTGACTTTGTATGTTTGCCAAGGCAACTTTGGAAAACATCCAGAGAAACAGAACCGTTACATGCACTCAGCTTTTGGGCCTTTATAAATGATCTTCTATTGGCACCAGTGGCAGAGCAGCCATTCAGGACAGAAAGCAATGACATTTCAGAGACCTTCTCAAAAGAATCCCACGGATTGAGTCTGAATGTGAAACAGATTTACATTTTCCCCTCAAAGATTATAACCATGCGATGCATACAATACAGTCAGGTGAAGGATGTTTGATCACAAAGATAATTAGTTGTAAATGCTGTAAAAATTTGAAGGCAGACAATATAAAAGACACTGGTGCAGGTGAAAGATGAATAAAATGTGCGCATGATGCACTTTTCAATTGGCTGCATTCATATTAAAAACAAGACAAAAACTTTTTGGAGTACTTCAAAAACGCCTACTGAGTCAAGAACAACTCATTGTGCAAAGAAAGTTTGTCTATTGAGTAACTTTTCATTAACATTAGGATCATATTGATCTTATCATAATCTATCTAGAAGATAGTTGTGTAACACGGGGAAAGAACCTGGATTGTGACTGAGGACGTGGCCCTAAAGCCAACTGGTAGACCACTGAAATATCAAGTGGCCTAGAGTCTCCCAATTAACAATACCCAGGTAGGTCTGGCCTGGAATGATGAAACAGAAACACTCCACCTCCCAATTTCTCTCCTTCTTCAAAGTTCCTTTATTATTTGTAGTCTAATTACCAAAGATATATCAGTCTTTCACAGCAGAAACAGATTTAATGGTGTTTCAGAACTAAAATTCAAAATGTAGCCAAAAGGGATCAGAGCCAATTAGAAATCCAAGAAAAAGTGAACGGCCCTACAAGCACTGCACTCCCAAGACATCAAATGTCTTTATTGTCAAATCAGTCTGACATAAAAGAAAACCCAACACAACCACTGAAGTTCAACATATACCAGGATTAGATTGGCTACAAATCATTTTAATAAAACATATGACAAGTAAATATGGTTTCATTGATTCTCCTGTTACTAAATATGAGTTTGATGAAAACTTTGTGACAATATTGCATTTAGTAATTTTTGAAAGTATGATCCAACTGAGTGACAAAGCTGTTAGTTTCACCAGCAGATGTCACTATGAGTCATGATTGAAGCATCGAGTAATTTACCTTTTTGCAAAGCAAAGGGTTGGAAAGGTTCATTGCTTCAAGAGGCTTCATTTGCCCATCACGTCTACCAGCAGCACAAATACCCACGATCCAGATCCTCCAGAAACCTGATGAGCACCAGCGCTCATCTGACCAAGATCCAACTGCAAACAACTGACCTGACAAAGTGGCGTTCACTCCCGGTGTCTATATACACTAATGAGCCCGACAAGGCTGTAAAACGGAAGTGAAGGTGGGGAAACGGGGTCTGAATGTATTCAAGGGCCCTAAAACGGGTGGAAATTTACAGTCACTTTACAAACAATGTTTTCAAAGTAAAACCACCCGGTTACAGTTGAATAGACTGATTCTTTGTCTGATAGATATTGATTTAATAAACCATAAGCTACTGTACAAATTATAGTTTATTTAGGACTTTAGCACTTGAGATCTGAACAATCTCTGATTCAAATGACTACATTGTTTGATAAGTAGGATCATTTGTAATGTATGTATGAATGGATATAATTAACTTTTTGTTGTGGATTGGTGCCATATAAATAAACTGAATTGAATTGAATTGAAATGCATTCCTAATTTCTTACAACAGCACTACAATTTAACATACTGCTAAATTCTGAACTGCAAATCATAGTTGTTAAACAACATTTGGGAGCCTTTAGCATTAAATAGGTGTGTGTGCGTGTGTGTGTGTGTGTAAGAAAGTGAAGATGTTTGTGTCGAATCCTCAAGATTTCTCTCTCCTGGCGAGCCATCTAGCAGGCTAACTTTGCAGTCTGCTCACACTCACACAGCCCTCTCCTTTGGACAAACACAGCAGTCTCCTTTGTGATGGATGTGGAGCCTAAGTGCCACCACTGTTTTTAGCCTTCTAAATATTTCTGCACTCGCACAAATGCTTCCATGTGCTTGACACTGGCTTCTCTGTTTTGCCTCTTCATGGCAATATTTGCACCTGGTCCATCCATCTCGCTTCCTAACATGCCCGTGTTGTTTTTGTGTTGTTTTTTTTTTCCTTTTTCCTGTTTTTGGGAAGAGGGAGTTTTGCTTGCTTTTTTTCTCTCTCTATCTCAGAAAAATCCACCATAAATTTAAACTAGGAATTATGCAAATTTTTCTGTCGATAGGATGTGTAAAGAAAAAAATCCTCCTCCTTACAGAAATAAATTGTCATACCTCTATACGTATGATACTTTTTGTTTTTGCATGCATATGTTGCAAATATGTTCAGTTCCTTGCAATTTTGTATGCAAATTAGTTCTAGTTCTGTATGCTGCTTCCGCATCAGAAAAGTTTACATTTATTGGGCATCAAATGATACAGCATTATTTTTCTTTGTGAAGTCCACAGAAAAAACTTTCTTCTGCACATAAAAAGTAACTTTTACAGGGAGATTATAATTAGGTACTTTTTACTTTTATTTGAGAAACATTTTACACTGGTAACTATATATTTTTGTATAATTGTATCAAAGTAACAGTACTGTTGTACCCATTCCACTCTTTCCAGTTGCAATTCTTACTTTGAAAAAACGTAATTGGGTTACAATCATAGTAATGGATTTGCTTTCTGCTGGTCATGAAAAAAACAAGTGACCAGCAGACTAACTTTACCGTCTGCTCACACTCACACAATCCTCTCTTGAATGTTTTTAAGAGATAACCAAAAGTGTAAAAAATATTCAAAACATAAAAAAAAGAAAAAAAAACGTGGTTCAGTTCTCTCGCGTTATGCAGTTTCTACAGGGACAAACATAAGCTTTAGCTAAATTGTAGTGTATAATAGCTCATGTTGGTATATCAGGCCCCTTTTAAGAAAAAAAAAAACTGTTTATAAGCTGTAAAAGCTGCACAAGCCACTAGAGTCACCCAAAGGTTTAGCTTATGGCAAGGTGTTTCAGTGTTCTGGTGGATCACTAAGCAATAAACCAGCGTACATTTGCTTACACAATTTCAATCCAACAATCCAAAACAAATGTTCTAAAATGGACAGATCCTTGAAGCAAACCTTCAGTTAAGACAGAAGTTCAGTGCAACAGCTGCAGCCCCACATTGAAGGGAAGACATGAGTGCTGAGCTGTCGTCTCTTGCCACTTAGGAGGAGGGAGAGAGCAATGCCAAGAGATTGGCTAAGAGTCAGGGATGCACTGAAGGGTGTCAATAGAGTACAAAATTGAATTAAAGTGTAATTAGGGAAATCATTACCTGACACTTCTGCAGTTGAGGGATTTGGTTAATTTACTGAACAATCCTTCGGTGAATGGACTGTGTCTTTTAGAAGATTTCGATGTCAAGGGTGACTGAGTGCCGGTAAGTGGTGTAGTAGCATGAATTCATAATGCTCTCCACCATCATTAGCCAGAGTTTCAATGACACCTGCTTTAAAAGTAAATAGGTATGCTGTCTAAAAAATGTCAAGGTTAACTGTGTTTGCATTAAATTACTTTTAGATGTGTAACCAACTTCTAGAGGTGTACTCTACATATAAAACCATTCCAAGAACTTTTGAAAGATTAAGTTAAAAGCAAAATACATTTTTGGTGCAATGAATGTCTCGTCTTTTTATTTCTTGAACCCAAGTGTTGATGAAAAGACATATTTTAAAGAGATGCGTTAAAAGAGGGGCTTACAGTATGATGACAAATCAGCTATGTCACATTATAATGTTCCTGGAAAATTCATAACACCTCCTCTTTAAGAGATAACCAAACATAAAAAAATATTCAAAGTAACAGTGAGTAAAATGAGAAAATACGGCATAAAAAGCAATAGTTGAGTATTGACATTTTTTTTTTATATTTAATCTCCTATAATAGGCATAACAACTTCAAAAGCAGATTTAAAAAAATAAACATATTGACTGAGAGTCACATAAATCTGCTTTTGTCAATATTAAATTTGGTTTCCTTACATTTATTCGCACTTGCACATTTCTGTTGCCCGAAGCATAAACTTATCTTAAATGCTATGGTCAAGTAAAAGTAGACCCAGATAACAAAAAGTTGGTGAAAAATCCACTTTTTTAAAATGCATAACTGAGAAGAAAAATTGAGATGACGGCTTTATTAAAAGGTGTAAAAGAAGCAAAGATAATTTGCCAGGGACACAGAGAGTGTTAAAAAGATGCAGTGGTTGCACAAGCTACAAGCTTCAGTTACATTAGACTTAGCATCTAACATTATCAAATACCTTCCTCTCAAACCACACAGCTTGGCTCACCTACAAATATATTTGAGTTCACATGACAGCTGCCTTGTGTGCTTGATTATTTGTGTGAAAATGAATGAAAAAAGCTCTGTATATGACTCAATAGGCAGACAGATTGTGCACAGAAAATCTCACCTCGGCCCAAGTATCAAAGTGGCCCTGAGTACAGGCTATCGAAAAATGCCTTTCAGGTTTCCAGTTTAGTTATTTATTTTTTAGTATACTTCAAAGCTAACAAAACTCTTGTGATCAAATTCCATTTCCTGTGACATTTCATGTTTGGAAAATATAAGGCCTAGACAAGGGGTCTTCAAATCAAGACCTCAAGGGCTTTTTGAATGTGTCCCTGGTCCAACCAAATGGCCAAATTACCTCCTCTGAATGCCGTGAAGTTCTCCAGAGCCAAAATAATGACCTTACTATATGAATCAGCTGTGTTGAACCAAAAACACATCTAAAAGTTGCAGGACACCGACCCTCGAGGCCTGGATTTGAAGACCCCTGGCCCAGACACTTCTGTGTCCAACAGTGCATCAATTTATCTTTGAGAGAAGTTCCTTTGCTTTTGAAAAGGACAATTCTTCATTAGCCATGAGCAGAAAATTCACTCAAGAATCCCAAATTGGAGAAATGCATGGTTCAAAGTTTTCAAAATCTGAACAAAAAAAATATAACTTACACAAGCAATCAATCCACACAGCAAGTAGACAGAAAGACAACAATGTTACTCTAAAAGCATATAAATGAAAATGTCAGTAAAAATTGCTCAATGTATTTCACTATTTTGTTTTCAATTAGAAGGAAGTAAACAAAATTTCACATTAACATTTAAGAAAAGCAAACATTACAATGGAGGGATATTTTTCTACATCAAATGCATTAGCCCTTAGACCAAACATGCACATTTTACAGTCCTTGCATAAACATCCACTTTTGGACATAAATCAAGCAGCGCCATCTCTGACATTGTTGCAAGTTATGTACTAATCCTTTTCAGGCTAAACAACACAGCTATACACGAGTTTCATGACCGCAATTAGAAACAGTGGGTCCCCTGGGGGGGAGAGATTTATGAGCAGGTCCGAGTGTGTTTGTGTGTATGTGATCCTGAAAGTATTGCACTGGGGTAAAGTAGTACAATGTGCGCAACTGCGTTATTTTCACAGCAAAGCTCAGTTTATTGGTCCTTCTCAAGTGATTAATTTATTCATGACGGTTAAAAATAAAACCAGGGGAGGACCCTTGTGAAAATATCAAGGCAGCAGAAGGAGCTGGATGGGTGTCAAAGCATCTGTTGATCCTACTGCAGAGAATCATCCAGAAGAACTGAAATGGACTCGCTCCTTGTGGCGGAAAGAGTGCGAGTACCTCTTGTTTTGCTTGTGGTTTTTATCACTTTGTTTGGCAAAACACACTTTTCCTTGTGAAAAATAGATGAGAGCTGAATTCTTAATCGCCAGGAGTCCCTTTTCTAGAATGTGCTTTATTGTGGATGAAAAGCAGTAGCCTTGAATAAAAACAACAACAGCAAAGACATTTCTAAGTGTAATTAGTCTGCAAATAAAATTACACAGGAAAGTATTTTTTAAAAGTTGAACAGAGTTGATTTTTTTTTTCTGTCCATATAATTCTTGTCCTGATTAAATAAATATTATCACCATACTTTAGATTTGAGTTCTGGTGTTGTTTGGGATTTGTAATATTCTCACCTTTAATTTTCAATAGATGTATTTTTTTCTTATAGTCATGATGTATTTCCTGTTTGTGTGTGTGTTACTTTTTATGTTAGTTGTCTGTGAACCTGAAGGGTATTTTTGTTTGTTTTTTTTGTTTGTTTTCATCCCCAGTGTGGCTCCCAGTTCTTCCTTTATGTTGATGATCTGTATTCTTCCATGCACTATTTTTCTGTTTACTTCCTACTCATCCTGTTTTTTAGGTTCTTTGTCACCTGTTGGTTTGCTATTTTCTCTCCTTGTCTGTGTCTTCTTTACAGAGAAGCTTCCTGTTTTCCTCAGCTGTTTTCAGCCTGATAAATATCTCAAGCTGCTTCCCAGCATAGCCCTAAGTCTAGTCAGCCCTTTGTCACATCCAGGAGTTTCACCTTTGCCATCCATCAAGTTTTGTGGATGCGAGTCTTTTCTGGCGCAATCCTTTTTTTTGATTACTTTTGCTGAACTTAAGAAAAGTTGTTTACAAAACTATTCATGAATGGGGAAGATATATGCTTGCAGAAGAGCCGCTGTCAATATGTTTAATCAACCTTGAGTGTCTGAGTATTGAGCTAGGCTTCCTCATAGGTACAATTAAAACCATCAGCAACAGAGAACAGATAAATTGATTCATCACAGCAATCACTAAATAAAAACACCAAAAGGTTATGATCGCTCTTCTGCTAGAAGGCCTCCTTGAAGTTTGAGTTTACTTGGAATGAAAGACCAGCCCAACTAAATGTGAAACTTCAAATACCCTCTACATTCATGTAGCATTGATCCATATTCATGATTAGAGCGTAGAACTTGGATTAAAGAGTGGTGGACTGAATGAAATGTTTTACATTGTGTATTGTGTAATACATCAGACAAAAACAGATGAAATATCAGTATAAAATAAAATTCAAAAGGTTGAAAATTACTTTCTGAGTTAGGATGGTGCTCTGTGCTCCATCGGGGTCCAGTGAACTCCTGCAAAGGCTAAACTGGAGTTTTTTTGAACAGGAAAAAATTGAATAATTGTGCAAATATGTAGGTCCTCATCTCATTCTCATGAGTTATGCTTGTGGTCTGCTTTCCATACAGTCCTGATATTCAACTCAAATGCCTTTTGAATTGAAGCTTCTTCTGATGTGAATTTAATGTTGTTAACAAGTGAACAGGGATGTTGTAATCACATTCCTATTCACGTATTCTCCTTTATATTTTACAGAAGCAGCTCTATATTCTTTTTATGCACCCTATGACAAATGAAAGCTCTGCAGTATGAATTAAATATTGTCTAATCCCTGTCTGAGACTCCAGTGTGATGTTATTTAATGAAATATAAAAATCTAACTTTGAATTTTGATTTACGATCAACTAGCTTGATAAAGTCCTGTAGAATTTGTGTCTGGTATTATAGGTCTCTGTGTAAATGTTGCACTTAAGATACTTTTCTTGTAGCTTATCAAACCATTGTCTTCAAAAGTTTTTCATATCAATATAAGTACATGAGGCCTTCATTTGCATATAAAGGCCAGCATGACTCACACAATATGCTTTGATGTGAGGTGATGCTAGAGCTGTGGGGTTTCGTGTGATCAGTGAACACTACAGATTTAATGTTTGAGATTTGAAAAAGTAATGCCCGTGCAGCAATAAAGAGTATTTTGGGGGATAGAAAACATCTTACAACTTCTGTCATACATCTGCTTCAGAAGGCATAAGAAGCATAACAAAATGACAACCAGCAATGGATTCAATTTTCTTATTGTAGGCCAGGCAGACAAATTTCAGCAAAATGTTCTTAATATTTTCAAGGTATGGAAAGGTTTTTGAAGGAGTGATACAGATAGACTCTTGTTGGAAAGGGAAACATTCTGGATTCACATTTTACAAACATTAAACTCCAGGGATTTAAATGAGGAATTCATTCTCGTCTGTTTTCTGTGAATTGATTGCTTTCTCCAATTCTGACTTTTCTGTAAATGCTGTGCATGTTATTTTTTTAATGTTGCTGATTGGACTTTGGAAGGCACTGCTTTTTTGTTTTTATTTTTATTTTCTGTTGTAGATGTATTCTGGTGGCATGTGAATAGGAGACTATTGCTATTTCTATTATCATCTTCATCATGTTTGTTCTTTGGCTGATGGCATATGAGTTATCCTGCAGCACACTGCTACTTTTTAACAAACCAACAAAATATTAAACCTTTCACTACATTTTTCTGCCAAAAATCTGGATTTTCATGACACCAAGCAGAATACTAATAAATACTCAGTGTCAAATCTGTTTTCAATAACATCTATATGCCTCCACCTGAAAATACATTTTAAAGTGTCAAACATTTTAAAGCTGATGTCCCAATGAATTTTGGCTTTGTCATTGAGTGGGTTATATTGGAGAAAGACTTGTTATTGCCAGAATGGCAGCAAGGGTTCCTGGAACAGATTGTTTCTGAAACCAGACGTCGGCCTTGCCTGCAACAAGGACATCCAGATATTTATGCAAGATTGAAAACAAAAAAAAGTTTATTGAAGAAGACACTTGTTTATATTAGAATTTGTAATGTAAAACTATTTCATTGGCATCAAAATGACATTGATACATGGCAAAAATAATAATGATTTCACTTAATAATTAAATATGTCTGAGAGGAAGTCTTTTCAGAGTTATTATTTTATTATAAAATTTCAAAACAATCTTTGGTAATTGTTAAATCTAATACATTTTACATTTTTATTATGAACAGATACTCTGTCTAAACAAGTTATTCTCAGAAGATTCTATCTTTAAGTTTCTGTGCAAATTTTGACATTTTAGTTTGACATTATTTAGCCTGGGGCTGCACAGTAGTGCAGCTCTACCAGCTGTACCAACTAGCAGGACCTTCTTGCCTTGCAGCATGAAAATCCTGGGTTCAATTCGAAGCCCAGGGTCTTTCTGTATGGAGTTTACATGTTCTCCCTGTTCATGTGTGGTTCTCTCCAGGTACTCTGGCTTCCTCCCACAGTCCAAAAACATGACTTTCAGGTAAATTGATTTCTCTAAATTCTCCTTAGGTGTGTGTGTGCACCCAAGGAGAATTTAGAGACAATGGTGTACAGAAAGTGGATGGATTATTTTGCCTTAAACACATCTCAGTACTGGCCTCTCTTGTAAAGCGTTTCTCAAGCAGTTGGATTTTCCTATTGGTTGCAGCGATACGACTTTGTGACTTTGGATATAAAAGCTCAGCGCTCATTCCCATCTCTTTTTGCCCCTGTTTGCCCAAAAGTGAATATAGAATAGAGTTAGTGTAGCAAGTGTGACAGGTGAGCAGTCCCAGGTTTACAAATGTGTGATTTATTTGCAATCTGGACACCAGAGTGGGTTGGGTCTCCTCTCTTCTCACTATTAGCAAAGATATGGTGTTGAGTGGATGATTATATGTGAGACTGACTGCAGTGCTGAGGAAGCAGGAGAAGCTAATGGCAGCTAATGGCCGCTCTTGCTGCTCTTTCAGAACAGACATGCCGCCTGCAGTCAAGCTGCAGTAGAGCATTGTCGCCATAAACGTCTCCAACAACACAGAAAAAGAGTCGTTAGATTTATCACTAGTTGTTTTGGGGAAAGAAATCACTAGAGGAGCCTGAAAAATTGATAAATGTAGCGACAAAGTGGATATGTTGACAACAGTCTTTGGTCCTGATTACAGCCCCACTCACCCTCTTCTCATCCCACACTCGGCCCTGTCTCTTGGCTCCGATCACTTTGCTGGAATTTTTCAAAATTTGCTAGCTGCAGGGTCAACACTGTCAGAGGAGGTTTAGTTACACTTTAAGTGGGAATGAATTACTTACACTCGCCCATCAGCAGCATTACAAGGAGTCTCCCAGGAAGGTTGTATTGAATATTTTATTTACTCTGAATGTTTAGTACTGTGTGAAGAAAAGAACTGTCCTGTCAAGTAAAGAACCCTATTGGTAGATATTTAATGCAGATTACATTTATTTTTGAATATAAATATCTGCCCTAAATCCTACTCATATTATAAATTAGATTTGCTGACAGCATTGAGACTTTTATTATCTTTGCATTGATTTGTCTCAGTTGTGACTTTTGTCAATCACTTAACAACCAAAATAACAGAAGGGGCTTTTTTTTCTATAAAATTTGGAAATGAATATCAACAGCTGTTGCTTAATCTCAGTACTGTGAGTTTGATGAACTCCCTGAAGTTTTGTTGCAGTCATGTTAGTTTATCTAGCACACTGATATGTGCTGCCACTGTAGCCATTCTGGGTAGAGTGACACATCTTTAAGTGCAATGTTTGTATCAAAAGACATTGTCTGTCCTGCACCCAGACATCTGAATATTATTTTTGAGCTAAAGCTGAATTGCTCTGTAAAAAAAAAAAAAAAAAATTGAATTTACTCTATGGAACAACTACATTAATTAAGCCACAAATATTAAGAAGTCACAAAGTAAATAGTCATTTTTGACAAAAATAAAGGAAATGTTAGAAGTACAATTCTGTCTCTGCAAATCTAACCTTTTGTCATGAGACTAGAAAATATTTTGGGTTTAGAATATTGTAACAAGAAAAGTCAGTCCAAGTTTGACCAGTTCATATACTGTGGCTTTTTTATATTTGTCTAATTTTAAGTTAGATGTAATGTTGAAGCAACATAGAAAATGCTTGTTTGTAATTTGGAAAAACAAAAAAGAAATTGAAATAGACCCTTACTTCAGATCCAATATGAAACAAACACAGACTTTTGTATTTTTATCAGGTAGATTTAGCAAATTAAGGTGTTATACACTTTTAATCTTTCCCTCCCCCCACATTTGTAATTTGCTGTTTTATTTTCTCCACCTCTCTCTGGCCCTGGTTGTGACAGTTTAGGTCTCTGCAGTCTCTCCTGCATCAATCATTCTTCAGCTTCAGATCACAACATTCCATTTCTCTGGTAAGTGTTTGTGATCTCTTGTAATTTTTTTTTTTCTTTTTCCACACTGTCCCATTGTTGATGGCAGCTGATGAGGTCTTACAGCGCCAAGGCTTTCATCCCCTTGAGATCAGGTCCCACAACAGCATCTGGCCATGCCTCACAGCTAGACTCACACAAAGTCTGCCATACAAGCAGTTACACACACAATGCGAACTACGCTTCCCCAGTTCAGTCCATCTCACAGCTGAATTAGTTCTAACCACTTCTCCATCTGCCGTCCCTTGTCCCTTTACCCTACTGTCCTTCATTGTCTGGTTTTGAAAAGTCCTGCTGTTGTGTAATGTTTTTATATTTTACAGTCTATTCTTGAGGAACAAAAGAACATGTGCCAATAGTGCGGCAGAACTTGCTGTTCTGTAGCAACACATATAATGTGGTGATCATTTTAATTGCAGTTTCAAAGTTTTATTCTGCTTGTGTATTGTTCAAACTTTCTATTCCATTCCTTATTTAAGTCATCACATCTTAAACATAGCTTGCAGTGATAAAGAAATGCCTGCACAGTATGGAATATAGAGTAAGCTTCTAGGTAACTACAGAAGAGAAGAGAAGAGAAGAGAAGAGAAGAGAAGAGAAGAGAAGAGAAGAGAAGAGAAGAGAAGAGAAGAGAAG
>CAEGAF010105664.1:0-20207 GCA_903067075.1 Micropoecilia bifurca
CACACACACACACACACACACACACACACACACACACACACACACACACACACACACACACACACACACACACACCGCCGTCACCTCCTACCCGCCCTTCTCAAGCCCACCTGCACTGCTGCTACCTTGGGGGCGTTTCTCCTCCTACTCTCATCCTCTCTTTCTTCCAACTCCCAATTGTTTGATTCTGTACTTTGTGTGTTTTCTGGGTGTTTACCTGAATGAGCCTGAGAGAGGAGAATGGAACAAATGAACAAGAAGAAAAGAGAACAGAAGTTTGCCTTTCAGAATCGTATAAAGAACATGTTTCCGCTGCGAAAGCCCTGCAGGCGCTGCTGTGTCTGCTCCAACAGGTGAGATCAGAGACCAACCTGCCTGTTTACCTGCCGGTCTGTCAGCACCCACCTGGGCTGACACGCACGCACACACACACACACACACACACACACACACACACACACACACACACACACACACACACACACACACACACACACACAACCACAAACACCTGCATTTGACTTCCTCCACACCTACATTGTCATCTCCACCCTACCAAGCATCATACATATCATCAACACAGGAAGCTTCAGCACAGGCAGGTGGAGCAGAAACCATTTATTATCAGCTGCCATTGTGGCAGACTGGATTTACAGAGGAACCCGTCCTGCCTCAGTAGAAAAGTGTGGATGTACATAATCATTTGCACTCTACTTTGGAAATCACAGAAGACAACACAAGAACACTGAAAGCTTTAAAGTTTTTTTCTTACATGTTGATCGTATTTACTACATTTGCCGCAACACAATAACTTCCGTCACACAAACATGTTTCTGTGTAACAGAATGTGCAATGTGCAAACATCAACTTTTGCCAAGACAAAGGCTATTGCACTGCTTTACTTACATTTGACAACAAAATAGTCATCTGCCGTTAGAAAAACGTTTTATAATTAACAAGTTGTAGTTGAACTGTAGCTAAATGTTCTTACCAGTTTATTATCTAGTCTACTTTCATATTACTTGCTTGCTTGTTTCTTTAAATAATTACCTTTGCATGTCTATTTGTTTGCCTATTTTCTTAGTTTCTTGCTTACTTATGATTCTTCTATTTGTTCATTTAGTTATTTTCTTAGCTATTGTTACTTACATACTTTTTTCTTTACCTGCTTATCCTTTTACTAACTAATCACATAAGCTTACTCACAGATAACTTGCCTGTTTGTTTCTGTAGTTATTCATTTAATTGCTGAGCCATTTTTTTACTTATTCTTTTTTTTTACAATGTTTTTGTCCCACTGAAAACAAAAGCTTTCCTGCTATAATGCAGGACAAAGCAACATCCAGGTGAAACAATCAGACTCAACCCATCCCACATTTGTCTACTTATCTGCTGTGTTTTACAACAGGCAGAACTTGTAAGACTAAATTTCCCCAGAACTGTGTGTCACCTGATGTGGCAACTCAACTCGAATTTGCATAAAAGTAGCAAACAATAATCTACTACTGGGAGGATGTGAGGAAAGTGCTCTGCTGTAATTGATGGTTCGTCTTAGCCGGTTTCTGAACCTGTTTGAGACGATGTTTGATGTTTTGAAATGCAAACTGTAGTTTTTAACTCTTTTCCATTTACATGCTCAACTAAATCCCCCACAGTTTTCTCCTTATAAGATACCAGTTAACAAAAATGCCATTTTCACATCTGGTATAGCACTTAAGCCCAACCCCTTGCACCCCTGACAAGCCACAGATACAGATTGAAGACACACATTTTGCCGTCTCTCTTCCTGTGCTCAGTAGTTCTGTCGTCTGCAAAACATAGTCAATAAATTCCAGGCTGAAAGAGTCTGTAGCAATATTGTTTAGATTTAAGTAAATCAACAACAGTGAAAATAACCTATAACCATGTAAAAATGTAACTTTCTTTAAATTTTAATTTTGTCCAACTTAACTGAAATGATTAGTTAAGTTGGGCTTCCTATTGTAAATCAATGTTTTATGTTTCCACTAAACATTAACATGTTTTATGGTTGATCCATGGAAATGTTCACATATAAAACCTTGTACCGGTCTGCAGGGATGCATGCTCACATGGCACACAAATAGCAAGTGCATTGCTGTCTGTAAATGGATCCACTGACATTTAGACTCCATAACGAGGTCTTGTCCCATCACACACACATGAGGGCACACGCACACACACGCACACACACTCCATACTAACACCCCGTCTTCTCCTCCCGGTCCGCTGAGGAATTCAAAAGTAAAGTGAAGCAAAGTATGACAAGATGGCTTCAACACACATTTCGACACTTGAAAAGTTTCCGGTGTAGTGAGTTCATGGGACAGGATGAAACGGACGAGTCTGTCCAGGATCTTGAGAGGATCCGTCCTGAAATGCACAGAGCAAATGCTTTTCTTCATACAACTGGATATACATTTGGATCCAGTTAATATAGACTATGTAGAAAGCTACATGGCCCTTTTTAATCAAAACTGAAAGTTAAATTTGATTAACTTTCTTATGTTAATCAAATGTCTTATGTTCAGGATCAAAATGTTATTTCGCTTTCATAAATGCATAAACAATAAAAGAGGATTTAAAAAAGTTAGCTTTCTTCAACTTTAGATCTTTACATAAGTTATCTTAATATTTTGTAGAGTTGCAGTTTAAAATGTAAAATGCTTGGGTTTATGCTTTATAACAATCTTCTCAAAATAGCTTGCTGGAATACTGGCCCATTCCTCTGGACTGGGCTGCTGTAAATGAGTTAGGTATGTAAGCTATCTTGCTTGCACACACGCTTTCAACTTTGTTGTCTGTAAGTCACTTTGTCACTAATTTGATGGCATAGTCAGGGTAACTGTCAATTTGGAAGTCCCAACCCCATAACAACCCCTAAAATAAAGTATTCCCACACCCATAGTTCACTATTTGGATGGTAACTATGGCCATCATTACCAAAAACTATGTGTGCGATTGGAAACTGTAAACTGGCTTTTAATCTTGCTTTTAAAGTGGTTTCCTTCTGCCTGGGCCTGTTCCATTTTTGGATATTGATATTCATTCCAGCATTAAACTTTTTGTCTTTTCCATTTCTTATGTCTTTGATTTATCACAAAAACATGTTTATCACCGAGACCCAGTCTTCTTCCATAAGATAAGTGTAGCTAGAGGTTATCATGGTGCCTATGCTTCATATAGCCATTTTGAACAAATGGTTCCTCTGCCATCTAGAAAATGTATCCAAGGATGAACTAGATCTCTGAAGGTCCAAAATTTTCTTTATGATATTTTAAACAATATTTTCTATAATTTTTTCAATTAGAATCATGCCTTAAACACATCCCCATGTATTTAAAATAGTTTGAATAATCTTCGAGGCTATTCTTTCCCAAATTGCATAAAAGATATGTAAAAGTGTAAACTAAAATATGTAATGAGAAGATTCAATTTCTTCTAGGTACTGTATTTAAATAGCTGGTGTCAATGAGGCCTGTCGCAATAAACAATAAATCAATTAATCGGACGATAAATTAAACCTATCGACCTCATTTTAATTATCGTCTTTCTCTTCCAGCCTTTTTTCTTTTTGTTGATAACACTAAATGAAAAAAGGCTCAGCTCCGGTTCTCTCCACTGACCCTCCCTTCCTCGTTTCCTTAGTCTAATGTCCAGCGCACATTACACCAGCTGTCGACCCATTTTAAAACCCTTTACTCGAATCTACCTGAGAGGCATGTGGCTAGAGTCAATGTAAAGTCTTGACTGAATGTTGTTTAGTTTTTATTCAAGTACGTTTTTGTTAATGGAGACTGAGAATACATTTTATTTTGGTTTTTGGTTGTTTTGTTTATTTAGTTTATCAGTTCCAGTGTTATGTGTTATTTTGAAAATAAGGTGTATCTATCAGGAAATCGCATATATTATTAGTAATTTCCATTAAATTAGTGTCCAAAGGTCTTGAAACAATATTATCGTTTATCCCAATAATTTTTTAGACAATTAATCGTCCAGCAAAATTTGTTATCATGACAGGCCTAGTGTCAACTGTAATTTGTTTTGAATTTGACAAGTTAAACCATGGCCCAACACACTTCCCATGGACTTTGAAGACCAAGGAAGCAAAAGAAGAAGAAAGGACAGATTAGTCAGAAGTTTTAGGACCACAGTTGTTTGCCTTCCAGCAAGTCAACCAGGCGGTCAGCCTGTCCACCATGAAACCACTCAGCCAGGCAGCAAACAAGCCAACCGCTTCATTTCATTCAGTGGGGCCACTGGCATGGGACCAAGTAATGCCACCAAACAAAGAGCTAGTGTCTTGCATCACTTCCCCTCGGAGAGGCCAACCAGGCCGCAGCCTCTTATCACCAGGCGCTGCCAGTCTGAAACACACCAAGGCCTCCGCCACAGCGGCCTCTTTGCTGCATCCTGTTACAAGCTTTCTCCCATTATACCACAGTGATATAAACCCCATACCCACAGGGAGGGTCTTATTTCAGTTTCAAGAGTGTCAACAGAAAGGGCAGCGCAGAAATAGGAAAACAAATTTAACTCATCTGACAACATTTTCAAGTGAATTTTAGACAAACTCCAACAATAAAGCAGATTCCCATATAGTTTTAAATTTAATTAAGTATATCTTTTGAAAATTTTGGACAAGCTTGTTATCCATTTTTCTAGTCAGTCAGTATTCATTAGCCTGGCTATTACAATGAATTTCCACTCAACTCAGCTCAATTCCCTGAGTAGAACTCAAGATTTAATGAAAAAATATGAACTAAGACAAAAACCATGGGAGCACAGGGAGCCAGAGGAGAACAAAAACAACAGAAACCAAAAAAAGCACAATGAGGATGAGCAGGGAACAGGATTAAACAGGAGGAACCAGCATACAGGAATGACATGGAAGTAAATAAATACTGGGATTGTGAATGCTGGCACAACCAACCAGGCTAATTGACTAACAGGTAGCAGGTGTGAGGGGAGAGCAGAAGGCAGGCTGAGGAGGAGCATTTATGCTGAACTTAAATTACACCTATAAGATTTTTGCTTAATCTTTAAATTACATCTGAAGGCCCTAAATTTACTTTTGGTGGTTTCAGCTTAACATTGTATCCCAATAGGTTTGGGTGAGCTTATGGTTGTAAAGTCACCAAACTGTGAAAATATTCCAGAGGTCTAAATTCAATAAACTTGGACATTTGAGGTCTGTGCAGACATATTTAAATTATTTTATTCTTCTCAAGACAACTGTATTCTGCTATGAGTGAATTATATTCTTATTGCTGAGACTAAGAAGGAAAAGTTTGGAATCTTAATGGGCAGCTTTGCCCATCTGTCTTGATAAGTATTCAGCCAGTGTAGTTTGATACTTCCTTCCATGCCACAACCTCAGTGTGTGTGTGTGTGTGTGTGTGTGTGTGTGTGTGTGTGTGTGTGTGTGTGTGTGTGTGTGTGTGTGTGTGTGTGTGCGTGTGTGTGTGTGTGTGTGTTTTCAACAGGCCTGGTGGCTGCCTAAGGGGTTGGGTGAAGGGGTGGACATGTGTAAAGACACTATTGCATTCCTTTCAGATCCTCCTCTAAAAGAAACACACACACACGCACACACACACTCGCATCTACAGAAATGAGCTTGGAATAACACACATACGCACTCCTTTTCTCTCCACTTTCTGAAAAACACCAGTAAGAGGGCCCCCCCCCCAACACCCCACACCCCACTTGAAGGCACTGGATGGGCCAAAACTGGGTTGACCAAACTTGGCTTCCGACCCCGGAGCAATGACACGCCCCCTTGGCGGTGGGCTGCATTGCATTCCTGGTGAGAGCATTGTCAAAGCCAAGCACTTCCTCTGGAGCATGGCCAGCTGCACAGCAATAACATTTCGTACATTTATCTATTGGCTTTAGCTCGTGACATTCAACCCCTCACACTGACAGAAAACAGTCAGAAAAATGTATATGCACAAGGCAGAAAGTGCGTGTTGCGCATGTACGTCTGCACGTTCCCCCAGGAGAGTGTTGCAAAACATTGTTTTGGTTCACATCTGTTCTCGTATCTCTGGTCTTCCTCTTTCCAGTCAAAATGTTTATGTTCAATATTTTAATTTTTTGTTGTTGTTTAACTGACCTCCACATGTATTGGGGCACTGCAGGTAATATGTCATCTTTACTGCTATGCATACACTGACTCTGAAAAACCCATTAAACACAGTGAAAACTCCTACTACTTCTTACTTCGTGAGTAAATATAATTCATGGTCTGCATTTCTGACAAAATAATTCAACTTTGCCTTATTACTTGGAGCAAAGATGAAATGACACACTAATTTCAGTATGAATACATTTAAAAGAATTGTTCTCAACACAGTTTCTTCCTTCTTGGATGAATTGTTCTTCATCCAAGAAGAAGCATCTTCCTGGATGAAAACACTGACAGGCTGTTGCTGCCATTAACTTTGCTTAATATATTTTTCATTCTTTCCCATAAAAGACACAACTTTCTTGAGTACTTTTGTGTTTAGCTGAGTTTATTCCATGGATGTTGGGTTTGACAAGCAAAAGGAGAAAATAAAAACATATAAATCATGATTGAATAAAATATAAATGAGTATTTGTTGTCACCATGAAAAATTAGATTTGGAAGCATAAAGTTGTCAGGGACATTTTTCTTTAGAAGATTTATATGCCACCAAATATTTCTCAAAAGACAAATACACAAACTGTAATTGCATGATTAAACATTTTATTTTATTTAAGAAAGTAAATGGGATAAGTGAGTATTTCAGTCTGATTGAACTAGTCAGAATTTGTCCAATTGGCTGGACAAATTCCAACTAATTATACATAAATGTTTTTATTTTTATTTTTACTTTTAATAATGTTTTTATCTTTTTTTAATCTTTTTCAAAATCTCTGTCTCTTTCTGTTTTTATTTTTGTTTTAAATTGTGTAAAGCACTTTGAAATACCTTGCTGCTGAAATGTGCTATACAAATAAAATTTGATTGATTGATTGATTGATTGATTGATTGATTGATTGATTGATTGATTGATTGATTGATTGATTGATTGATTGACATACTTCTACTCTTCTCCAGGTTTCAACACCCAAAAAAGCCTAGTTTTCCTTCACACATTAAATCTGATTTTTCTTTTTTTTTTCTGTCTGTGTTCCAGATTCTCTTTTGTCAAGATAAACAAAAACTGAGCCAAACACACAGAAAGAGGCTCTTGCATAACAGGTAGGACTTCACAGGAAGTAAGGGCTGCTGTGCTTGTTTGTTTTGTCATTTGATGTGTGAAGATGTGTGCATAGCAAATTATATTCAGCATTATAAAGTTCTTGAAAGACATTTTATGATTTAAACCTAATGGGCATTCTTGTCTGAGAGAGTTCAAGTCTTGCAGTTTACATTAAGGCATTGTTGATGTACTCAGCAGGACAGGACACTTGAGGACAAATCGATCTCCAGGTTGACTTTTGGATTTCAGCTCCCTGTGTGACCTGATGCAACTTTCCAGCATGTGTCCCACACATAAAGCTCAAAATGAAATGATCTGCAAGATCTGCAGGGGAGATCATTCTCACTTTCATTTCTAAATGCCCTGGGGATTGTGTAATCTCACATGCTTATTTTTATTTTTTACATTAGATTTTGAGTAATGACCAGTTGTTGTAATGCATACAAAAGCATTTCAGAAAATATCAATGGTCCATTTCCTAAATTTGCTAAATGCAAATAACAGGTTGCTAGATAAGAAATTAATAGTCCAAAGGCCAAATTAATTTGATCTCTTTGCTGTGATAATATTTTCTACTCAACTTCAGCTGGAGTTTAAGTTTCACAATTAAATTTTAGCTCTGAAAGAAAAAAATAAGAAAAAACGGGCTGTGATGTGGTGGTTTTTCAGCCAAAATTAAACTTTTTTTTGCAGACCTGTAAAGGAAACACTTATTGCATCACATTAGTCATGTGATCACTACTGGTGAAAACCACAAAGAAGAGAACAGGACATAGTCTTCTTTGTCATTTGTAGTTTGACTTTGTGTTTAATTGGACAATATGCAGCTGCCTCCACCAGAGTTGTGTCACTTGAACATGTTAAATCCATAGCACTTCAGTAAAATCACCAACTACAATTTCCTCAAAAACTGCATGAGTAGCCAGTCCCAAGTAGGCAGGGCCTGTCACTCCACCAGCTGAATAAAACGCTGACATCTCCTCTGACGTCTGAGAGATGACAAGCGCTAGCAGCAGGGCTGAATTATGATCTCATGCTACTATTTTCATAAGTAGCTGCTATGATTTTTTTATGATTTATCACAAGAGCAAGCATATTCATGCATGATTTTAATTTTAAAAAATGTACTTAACATAAACGCAACAATTGCGAGATTATGTTTTATTGACATTAACAGAATAAAGACAAATATTTGCGTACATTTGTAAAGGAAACACACCAAGTATTTCTGAACTACCTTCACCCCTGGAGGAAGCTGTATAGCAGCAATACAGTTTTCACACATTAAAGTCCTCTTCCACAGGCAGCTGTTAGAAATGCTTTACTCTCTAATGCTGCTTCTCCTCCCTGTTAACTTACATCTGATTACTTTACATCGTGAACAACTTCCAGAATCACCATGGCGACCTGAAACCACCCGCCAACGACTTAACATTTCTCACACTGCCGTATACACATAAGGAAGAAGATTAGGTCAGCAGATATGTGAGAGCTGTGTGCATCTGAGCCTTGTTATGTGCATGTCTAAGTGAGTGTGTGCATATGAAGGGTCTCACGATGCGCCGTCTTGGCATGTCTCACTACAGTTCAATGTTTCCTTTTAGCTCAGTCGGTGCTCTTGTGTTCCTGTTGGCTGACCTTTTCTCTTCCTGTGAAGTTCCTGTCATGCATACTCTGCCAAAGGTCACAGGTCTGCGAGATGAAAACTGACTCTTCAGTTCAAAACCCTTCAGGAAAAAAATTGCATCTTAAAAATACTGAACAGCACAAATGCAGTACATTGTAACAATAGAAGATGTTGCAAGCAACCATTTGGTTTAACCATCATGAAATAAAGATGCCTTCTACAATCTTGACTAAGAATCACAAGAAATAAAATGTTAGTAGTGGGTTTTATATGTAGTGCAAGCGCAAATTTTATTTGTATAGCACATTTCAGCAGCAAGGCATTTCAAAGTGCTTTACATAATTCAAATAAAAACAGTATGTGACATTAAAATAAATAGTATGGAAGAGAAAGAGATTTTAAAAAAGAAACAGTGAGAGAGAATTAGAAAGAAATTTTAAAATAAAGAAAAACATTAAAGAGATTTTAAAAGAGTTTTAGTCAAAACGCTGTAACAAGGATTCTTAAACCTCAGCGTTTTTTTAAAATGCTGTTTAACAAAGATTCTCAAACTACAAGAGTTTTAGTTAAAAATGAAATATTAATTTCCAGTTTTTAATGCAACATAAGAACAAAAACTTATAAAACAAAACCATTTGAGAACAGGGCAGAAGCAAAAACTGCAAAAATTCAGGAGATAAAGAACAACAGGGAAATTACAGGGAAGTAAAGAACAGCCTTAGACAGGAGGAGACAGCAAGAAGTGTGAGCAGGAGACTGGTTAAAATACTGTGAGGGTGAAAGCTGGAGCCAAAGACCTGGGCTGATGAGTTAACAGGCTGTAGGTGTGAGAACAGACAGCAGGCTGAGGAGAGAGAGAGAAAATGGCACACGGGGCGAGGGAGAGTACACAAAGGACCAGGAAATGAATCTAACACTAGAGAATAACTAGACCTAAGAAACAAAGTTAAACTAGAGAAACAAGAAATACCTAGAGACGAGAAATAAACATAACTAGACACTCTAAGAAGGGCCGAATTAAAGTTAAACAGAAACAAGAAAAATAAAAATTCAAAGACAAATCAAAGCAACCCAGGGTATAATTTAGTAAATGTTATAAACACAAACTTTAATTTGGAGATTTCAGCTCATGTGAATTAAACAGTTAAGACCGTCATTATTTATTCTCCTGTCATGTTTGGATTTGAAGAAGTTTCTTTAGTTTTTCCAACACATTTCTTCTAACTGTTATATATTCATGTTTGAAATGACCTGACTTGACTCTGTGGGTGGAGCTGAGGGGAAACCTGCAAAACGTTGCTCAGCTACTATACAAAGAGTTTTTGACTCCTGGTGTTTTCTATAGATTATTGAGAAGTGCATAAAAATTTGGCATGTCATGTTTCCCCAAGACTGATGCTGCTTATATATATTTGTATTATCTTTTGAAGGAATCTCTCCCATTTCCTATCAGAAATAAATGTCTTTGCCAAGTGGTAATTTTAAATCCAAATCTCCAGGTATAAGGCGTTTGAGTAAGAGACCCAGAAAAGATAAAGCAGAGGCTGTTTTTAACAGTAATTATCAGGATGGTTGGGTAGTGAGGTGGAAAGTACGGTGGTAATTATTCTGGTTTTGTCGAGAGACATGGAAGAGAGGGAGGTAAAAATCAGCCCGAGGTTGGCGGTGATTTTAAAACCTAACCTTGACTTCTCCAGATTTTCTTCCTGTTTGGATGACCTACTTGTTCAGTCGCTGACCTTAAAGCCTTTCTCCAGTTGGTATTTGACTCGTCTACCTGGGCAGCTGCAGTCTTCACTCCATTTTAATGGGATCTCTCTTGCTCAGCACCTCTCAGTTTGCAGTAACTGTAGACAATGTTGTCCCAGCAAAGTCCTTTAATCCTTTTAATCTTTTCCACCAAAGCTCTGAATTCAGATACCAGTCTATGTATCTTTGTGGGAAGAAGTTCTAACAACGTGGAGGAGAAGTACAGAATTATAATCAGTCAGGATTAGCTTCCTGACAGACTTTGTAAAATCTGATGTCTTGAATTGTTTCCAAAAGAAGGAATCTTCTGGAGCTACAAGTAGGGCTTCAGCTGACCCACATATTTACTTATGTTCACACTGTCGTGCACAGACACACAAACGTAGTTGGAGATGTTCCAAATTAGAAGAAAGGTTGTGGTAGTAGTGTCCATGAGAAGTGATCTGGCTCTGGAAGACCTCTGGCTCTGCAGGCTGTCACTGTGGCTGCATGTGAAGGGGGGTGAGGAGCTACGCCAAGGAAGTGGTCGGTCTTACTGAAATGCTTGAAAGCCAGATAATTCGGAAACCTTATTACTCTATCCTGCATGTGTCTTACTGTATGAATTAGAGGGAACTTGGAAAGAAACAGAGACAGAGGCTATTTTACAGCTGATATATGTAAATTCTGTAAAGTTTACAATAAATTTTTTCTGATTTTCAACTTATGTAAATAAACCCTACTTTTGCTTTCCTTCCTTTTCTAATTTTTTGTCATAATCTTGTGTGTTTACCACTCAGGTCAAACTTATAATTCACTTAAATCAAAATCCAAAGCGATACATTTCCACCACTTTTCAAACAAACTGTATTATAATGAAACACTAAGAAATTTGAGAGCTGTTTACACATTCTTGAGCGTTTACCAGATGTAAACCCCAACCTGAGGTTTTTAATGTAGAATAAAGCTAAAAGGAGTTCTTTAACAACAAGCCTTAGCATTCACACCAAAATCCTGTTTGTTATAATTTACAGTCACTTTAAGTCAAATGCACTTATTTGTTCTCATAAATAAATGTGTTTCAATGTTTATTTTATACAGAAAATAAGTTTGTGTTTTCCAATGTTAAAATTGTAGCTGTCCTGATTTTAAGCTTGTCGGCACAGATTTAAATCATATCTTAAAACCAATAGTTTTAAGTTTAAAGACTTAACATTTATTGCAGATTTAGGTTTAAACTCGTTTTTTCTAATTTTAACATGCTTTTTTATGACTGGAAGACATGCAATTTTTGGGAAGCCTATATCTAGTTAGTTAGCTATCTACCTAGCTTTTATTGTGCAATACTGATAGAAAAATTTGATGAAAAGGGAGTTAAAGAAAGACTAGAAGAGGTAAAGGAAGGGGGAAAGAGAGACAGCGAGGGAACAGAGACAGCGCACCTGCTCTGTGACCTCGGCCCAGACAAAGACACCTCTGTCCCGCGGCACAATGACATCCGGGACACGGTAACTTCCTGTGTCTGGTGGGACAAGCAGACACACAGCAAGCCTGCTATTTGTGCAGCCTGCCTCTATTGACACACATATGCGCACACACACTTTTTCCTCACACACATACATGCACAAAGCAGTTGGCTGTAATCAAACTCAAAAGCTTCATTCAGTGGTCACTCTCACCACAGATGGGCTTGTTTCCGCGTGAGTCCGTGGTGGATTTAAAAAGTGATCAAAACTAAATAATATCGACCACAAAATTTCATCTATTTCTCCAAATTGCTTCTGAAAAGAGCAATACATCATTCTCATTTGACTGAAGTAGAAACACATGTGCGTTAGTGGTGGTCAAATGGGATTATTATAGTAATCAGCCTGGAGAGTTTTTTTTTCTTCTTGGAATCATATTATCTAATTTTGTCATGAATGTTTTGAATTTTTGTTTTATCTGATAAGACATGGAAACGGTGATGTTGCATTTAAGCTTTCACAAAAGGACCATT
Source organism: Micropoecilia bifurca (assembly GCA_903067075.1). Classification (NCBI taxonomy): domain Eukaryota; kingdom Metazoa; phylum Chordata; class Actinopteri; order Cyprinodontiformes; family Poeciliidae; genus Micropoecilia; species Micropoecilia bifurca. The sequence goes on from CAEGAF010105664.1 coordinate 12,602, forward strand.
TTTATTTCACTCATTTCCTCTTGACTTAAAATCTGCCAGCAATGATTGGATGATATGTTGTCTTACATAAGAGTTTGTTTGGAATTGTATCTTTTAAACCAACAAAAAGTAGTGAATGACTTGGAAATAAATGAAAAGTGATACCCAAAAAAATCTCAAAAGTGTGATTTATAATCAAGTATGTTTAATGTAATGCCGGTCAATAAAATCCAGTATAACCAAAGTCACACTGGTCAAACACTTTGTGGATGAAAATTAAATCTGCAGAGCTGAACACACCTTCCACAAAGTAAATTTTGATAGCAAAAAAAAAAGCTTGAGACTAGAATTAAGGTTAGTTTTTCTTTAGAAGTTCAGCCAGAGTTACAATTAAATTATCGAACCATCTTCTCTACACTCTTGTCCCTTAGTGGGATCAAGAGGTGCTGGTTCCTCTCCAGCTAATGTTCTGGGTGAGAGCCGGGGTCACCTGGACAGGTCACCAGTATGTCACAGGGCAACACAGAACAAACAATCATGCACACACACACTCACACCTAAGGACAATTTGGAGAGACCAATTAACCTGACAGTCATGTTTTTGGACTGTGAGAGGAAACCGGAGTACCTGGAGAAAACCCACCATGCACAGGGAGAACATGCAAACTCCATGCAGAAAGACTGGGGCTGGGAATTGAACCCAGAACCTTCTTGCTGCAAGGCAACAGCTCTACCAACTGTGCCACTGTTCACAATTATTAAGATCAAAGCAATTCATTTGTTAGGATGGCCCAGTCAAAGTTCAGACCTAAATCAAATTGAGAATCTGTGCCAAGACTTGGAAATATGATCATGGAAGCTTTCTAGGAAATAGGAGCAGGTTCAAAGTATTTGGCAAATAAAAAATAATAATAAAACTGTCTAAATGCGCAAAGGTGGTTTAAACATACCCAAAAAAATATTTCAGATGGAAAATTTATTTAGTTCTATCCCAATAAAATATATCAAAGTTTGTTGTTGTAATGTGACAAAAATTGTAATAAAGTTTAAAAATGATGAATACTTTTGCAAGACACTGCAGATCATTTCCAAAATAATGTATGAGTTCATCTAACAGATCTAAAAAAAACAGTTATTCCTTCTTCAAAATGATTAAGGTTTCTTACTTTACACTAAGTTTTTTTCAAAAAAAATAGGTACATTGTCTAAAAACAGGTTAGACTGTGTATTTTTATTTTCCAATAAAATGTCAGTCTAAACACAAACCTTCCTAATGATATAAAAATTCCTTTAAAAAGAAACAGATGTTTGACATGTCAGGCTTCTCTAAATCACATTACTCATGTCTTGTGTGGATTGTGTTTTTTTTCTTTTTTTTTATTGCAAAGGCTGTAAACTTATTACATACATTCCACGTCAACCACACCCTGTAGTAGCAGTACTGTGTCTCGGTCATTAAGGCAGGAGATATATGGGAAAAGAACAGGCTACAGAACCTCAGCGATAGTTCAGTGTGATTGAAGTTTGATCCCAGTCACCAATTATGTGGTTGTGATGTTTCCTCTGTTGCTGCCATGGTATCTTCCTTTCACACGCTCCAAAGGCTGACGATGATGGGAGAGGAATGCATGTCATAAACACTTGCAGTGAAACACAATATACATTATTGATGGGGATGGAACACAGTTTATGGAATAGTTTATGAATGGTAGGATTTTTTTCTGCCTAGAGATTTTATTGGAGATTATGATTCAAATTTAATTTAACTTTTTTGTTTTTCATTTCTGGTTGAAATCCAGTTTCAACATTCAGTTTCTTGTTCTTGTATCATTCAAGAAAGGCCACTAGAGCCGAAATTATACATACATTTTTAAATTTAATTTGTTAATCATGCTACCAAATGGCACTAGCTCCCTTACTAGCTGCAAATTTCTCAATTCACAACAATATATAAATATTTTTCCCTTAATGCTCGGGTGCCGCATCCCTTTCTAATGCCACCCTGGGCAACTGCACTTTCAGCAAAGAAGAGTCACTGGTTGATTAATTACATTTACTGTTTGTTTGTTTGTTTGTTTGTTTGTTTGTTTGTTTGTTTGTTTGTTTGTTTGTTTGTTTGTTTGTTTGTTTGTTTTTTCAATTGCTTTGATGAATTTCTATGTTCAAAAATAACCTTTACATAAGTGTTTGCTAAATCTGAATAAATCTACAAGGAGATGGCAAAACCACAAGTCACCAACTGATTTTTTATTTATTTATTTATTTTAATTTACAGATTTAGGTCACCGTGCTGCTATCACAAACCAAGTAGAAAATATTGATAATGGAAAGCAAAGTTTGTAATTTTTGGATTCAGAGATGAGAAGACCAGGAGCATCATCATCCTCATTGTCCTCATTTTCTATGGTTTCAACTCCAGAAAAACTTTGTGGATTTGCTGGTTTTCTTTCCCAATGTCTGTCTTCCAGTTACAGAAGACATTTACAACCTCAGCCATCGAAAATCTTGGGCCAGCAGCTCTAACTTCCAATTTATTTCAGTGTCAGATTATAACACAGCTACATCAGTGCTTTCCTATTTCCACTCCTATAGTGTGTGTCTGTCTGCAAATGCCACAGGGCTACAGGTATATTTGTAACATGGAGCTTTGCCAACATATGTCGGGATAAATGAATGTGTTTGTTTTCATCTGATCACTGTGTGAAGGTTATAGGAAGATTTAGGTTCTTAAGAGGAAGAGTGTGACTGAAACTGCTCAGAGTGTCTCAGTGGAGCCAGAAAACCAACACATGAAAGATTACAAACAGTGACTCATCTGAAACCCTGAGCGATTATTTATTATTATTATCTCAGCAGAGTGAGCCAATGATTTGCCGCTTTCATATGTCAGCTATCTGAATTGTTTTTAATTTCAAACTTATCACACTGACTTGTCTCCAAAAAACTTTAATTTGGTTTTCAAATCACTTGGCAGATTGAACACAGTGTGTCAGTCCCAGTTTTCTCTTTTCTTCCAGCTCTCCAAGGAGTTTCTCTGGGCTCCATGCTAGGACCCCTTCTCTTCTCTCCATATAGATAACTTACTGTTAACTGGCTGAGGTCAAGAACAATAATATCTCAACAACATAAATACTGTGTCAGTGAACTATTCTCTAAACAACTAAATCTTTATTCTGATCCCTGTCAGAGGAGGAAAGCCATGTTCGGAAGTTGTGCAACTCCGGCAATTTGATGTTCTTCTATCTGTCAATGAAAATTAAACTCATTCTTGCTTTTTGGCAATGTGGTTTTTTTATTGCATAGTACAGCAAAGTATTATTTTCTTCCTCTCTTCCTGAGATATGCACACAACCAACGGATGTGTAATAAAGAAGCCTTCAGAATGACAATCCCATTTCCACAAAATTGAACCACAGCTGCAGAAAGAGGAAACTTCAGAACTCAGTTTTAAATGTAATTTAAAACAAAATGCAACTATTATCAAATTACATAGATGTATATTTTAAATGAAAAAAGTGTCAAATTGTTAAACTCTTGATTTTTAAGAGCTGTGAGGATTTTGAATCAAATGTTGGAGTGTGAAAATTCAGTTCCTGTTGCTGTGACTATCTGTAAAACAATTTCTTCATAAATGTTTGTTTTTCTTACTTGAAAATAATTTATTTTCCACAGTGAGTGGTTGAACAAGGGACTGAGGAAGACCGCTGGTTAGGCTGACAGCTGAAAAAGTCAACAGTAAGGCTGTCACAGCATGTTTACTTCAGCGACAAGTAGCAGAATGTCTTTTTAACAAAATTTCATGTGGTATCTGAAAGGTCTGGCACTTTCCACGCCCTTTAAACCAGACATCTCCCTCTGACTTTCATATGATAAAACATCATACCGCAGCTTTTCTAGGCAAATATTACCACCAAACCAAATCTGGCCATTTCTTCTAACACAGAACATACAAGCTAAATCAGTAATGTAATGTAATGTACTGCTACCAATTAGCTGAAGAGTTATTTTGAATGTATTTTCTTTACTGCGTAATTCTATCATTATAATATTTAGATTTTGATTGCAGTCAGTGCCCTACCTAAATATACTCTATAATATTACATTTTCTGTAATCAAAATTGACCTTACCTTATTACCTTATTAGAATTAATGAGACTTATGCTCTCAGCAAAAATTATTTATCCTCAAAAACAACTACCTGTACAACAAAACAGCCAGCACACAAAAACCACACATAGTATTTAGTTTTAATAAAACGTTTTGTTAGCTGTCTCTTAAAAATACACTTATGCCATATGCAGTTTTTATATAGCTTTTTATGGCTTTTTTGCAGAGTAATACTCTAAAAGCATAAATACAGACTCTGAGTTAGTCCAGTATTTCCTAAAGAATTTTAAAGTGGCATATTTGAGACATTTAATGAAGCTCTTTGGGTTAGTTGATCACTGTCCTGCTCTGTACCTAAACTAATAAGGCAGAGTTTAAAAAAGTACAGCTCTGAAACAACAGAAGAGAGATATTAAAAAGCTTTGTATGTTGTTTTTCTTTTTGTGTTTTATGACAAAAAGATCTCCAATGCAAATGATCAGTTTTTTGTGTTTCAGCAGAAAATTGTTGCAGTTTTTTTTACAGCAGCACAGATCACTTCTAACACCTGGAATATTGTGGTGATATTTATTCATATGTTCAAGAAAAAAAATGGGTTTGGTATTTCTATGCAGCTAAAAAGACTAAGGTACATAAAAACAGATATAAAGCAAAATAGAGAAATGTGAGCATTCACTATGTTGTTCTAAAAGAAGAAAAAGCACAGCTTTTTTGTCTTATATGAATGAGTCCCTTTTTCTACAATGGCTTTAAAATTGAGCATTTTCTGTTATATATCACTGTAGGAAATTTCAGCAGCAGAGAAAAACACATATCTCCATAATATAATTCTTTACTTTTTTGCTCATTTCTTTTTGTAAATAAAAATTCATTCCTGTAACTGAAATGTCTTCTAGTGTTTTAATTAGTAAGAAAACTAATGAATTAAGGTCAGGAACAAATTTAACAGATGCATCGAAAATAGACCTAAAGTAAAGTTGAACGTAATTTGTGTTTGAGCCTCTTTATCAAAATCATAAATTACATTTCAGATAAAACTTTTCTTTACTCTTTTGCATCCTTTAAGTAAATCCCTTTTCTTTCTGTTTTGGCCTTCTGAGGTTTTGCTGCAGTTTCCTTAAGTAATTTGACAGTTTGACCACATCCAGTTTGGTTTCTGGCTGGTGTCTTGGCCAGGAGCACAGCGTAGCTTTTTCTGGAGACTTCTTCTTCTTCTAGCCCCCTGCTACACCTCAGATGTGCGCAGTTTAATTTCTGAGGGCCTCCTAAGCACATGGCTGAGATCCCAGAGGGAAAAAAGGAACCAAAACACAAGTTAAAGAGGGGAAGGAGTGAAACAAAGAGGACAAAAAGAGTCACCAGAAGTATGAGGACAGAATGAAAACATTCAAAAACAGAGAAGAAAATGACCACAGGACACACATGCTGGAAAAAGGGAAAGCCATAATTCTTCCCCTGCAGGTCATCTTCTGTCTTTCTCTTCTTGAGACAAGGACATAAACATCGGACAGGCACAGAGCCCGACCGAAGACGAAGAAACGTTTCATTTAGTAATTTGTCCCTGTGTTCCCTGGCGTCCAGAAACCCAACCTAACCCTGTGCTTTATAGTTGAGAGCTGGAACACAGACACACAGCTCTTTATAACTGTACTAAACTGAGACGCTGCTTTGTTAGTAACAGGTTTTTATTGTTTGAATGTAAACAAAACAAACTGAGAGATGCTCTTTGTAACTAATCAAAAACTCTACATTAGACTAAGCTGTGAGTTTGGCCTCATTTACAGAACCATTCAATGCTCTGTATTGAAACGTAAATGGAAAATGAAATGGAAAAAATACCAGTTTTAATAATCTTTTTTATTAAATAGGTTTGAATCAGTCATTACCAGTTTTTCTATGATGAAAACGTAAAGCTGGAATATGTTTTTTACATATTTGTTAAAACTGTCACTGTGTCATAACAGAATAACATGAAACTGATAAATCTGTGAAAAAATTTAATTCCCTAAAGAAGCATTTTGTGAATCCTCAGATTAGTTGGCATGGCAACTGTTAATAAATATTTCTCCAACATTAGCACACTAAGCTTTAACATGGCTCTACTTTGGCAGTCCAACATACTTTCTGATTGATTCTGCAAATGACTATAGGCCACTTGGTACTGACTGATTATTCAACTAACATGATCCTAAGATGATCAACAACTGATGCTTAAATATTGGGGGGTTGGGCGGGAAACAAGCAAAACATCAGATTAAAAGTATATTATTTAGGCAAAAACAATGTTAAATTCTACACCCTTCACATATGCATTATAAAAAATTGAGACACATGTTTCACAAATGTTTCAGGATTTGATATTTCATAAGGTGCACTTAGTTTTCCAGCAAGCACTCATTTAATATTATACCAGCTTACCAGCTTTAATATTATACATGGTAAGATGGGAAACATTGCAACAGCAGCTTAACACTGTGTTCAGTCTAAGTTTTGTTTATGCCAGCACAATAAACAGTTTTGGGCTTTTCCCCCTATTTGTCAAGTTCAGATTATTATTTTTTTTAATTTAGGGGTTTAAGATGATTTCCAGAAATCAAATGCAATTGTGTATTTTTTTTTTACCACAACTGTAACTGAGAAACAAAAATGGTGCTTACTTGTGCTTCAGCTATAGCTACAGTCTGGACTGCAACAGGTCATTAAGTGAATCTGAAGCCTAAACAACTCAAGAACGCTGGTTTTAGCAAACACTAATTATTTATGTAAATTGTTTTAAGGAATTTTTCTGATTTCCAGAGGTACAATTTATTGACATCTTTGTTAAATACGCTCACTTTCTTTGCACAGAGGATTTTTTGGGGGTTTTTTTCCTTCCATCGCTTTACTGAAGACTTAGCTTTTCCTTCCACTGACACAAAACATTTGAAACCACATTTAACAAACCCACATCAATGCTGCGTGTTTGTTCCATAAAAAATAATTACATTAGCAAGGCCCCTTTTTTCTCCCATAGCTTATAACCTTGAACCGTGTTTCAACATTTAAATCGAGCTGTTCCTCCCAGTCAGTCGGGGTTTGCGTTGGTTTCTGTGTTTTTAAAACAATTACAAAGGGACATGGGAGGAACGAGCAGTGGGAGCATTAATAAACAAAGGACTAAATATTGTTTACTGGAAGTCAGACATTACAGAGGCTTTATGGCATGATGGTGTACTAGAATTTGCATGATGACTTCCTGGGGTAAGTTTCACACCCCCATCTTTCTCTCTCGTTTGTATCTTCCTCTTTCTTTCTCGGTTCTGGCTCACTTATCACAGCAGCAGGACAATTTTTAGCATTTTCTTCAACAGTATTTCTATAGGAGAATTGATAAAGACAAAAAATGGCAACAAAATGTTAAATAAAACTGAAGAAATGTGTTAACTAATAAAACAGAGGGGCATTGGAGTGATTTCACAATCTCAGAAACTTTTCTGTATATGTTCTAATAGAGCTTTCTTTTATGTATATGTGTATATAT
>CAEGAF010105672.1:0-10940 GCA_903067075.1 Micropoecilia bifurca
AATTCAGTCCAACTTTATAACAGTCACAAAATGTCACCAAAATCACTCTGTCCCTCTAAAATCTTTCAGAAAATTGCAAAGGTGTATTGAATTGTATCGTTTGCTGAATATCGCAATATATATCGTATCGTGGGCAGAATATTGTGTATTGTATCGTGAGATTATTGTATCACTACAGCCCTACTGCTGACTGAATAATCTGGTCTTCTTGTGAACCAGATCCTGTCCAGATTGGACCTTTCATTCTGGGGTCTGAACTCTTTTTGTTTTTGGCCATTTAAAGTGGTTTAATTGCAGAATTGCCGCTTTATCAGAAATATGTTTCTAGCTGTGGATCCTGCAGCCCGAGGCGTCCCACTCAGGAACAGAAAAACACCAAGCAAAGAGTTTCTAACTGACCTGGACTCGCTTACCTTCTCCTGATTCCGTCTTTGTTTCTCCCTTTGAGCTCGTTTCCATCGGTTCATTCAGCCGCTGGCTGGAAGCGGCTGAGGCCCAGCGGCACGTCGGCCGTCTCTGCGCTCGGTTATGAGAAACAAACGGCGGCTCTGGCTCAGGTCTGCCGCTTTAAACTCCAAACGCCGCCTAAAGACAAACAAACTTCTCCCTCAGCTCGGTACACAAGCCCTTTCTGAAGCTCCCCGGTTTTTGATGCCAATTTCAAAACGCAGATTAAAGACGGAGTTATGCGCCGCATATCAATGCCTTTTTTTTAAGCCGTGCTTTTCTCTGCCTGGAAAAAGAAGACTTTTATATGTTGTTTCCCCTCAGTGGAGGAAAGCTTTTATCTTTATTTGTGAGGGCACAGCTTGAATTAATCTTTGTGTTTTGACATAGAAACACCATTGTGCCCCACTGACTAACTGCTTTTGGTAAAAGCTGATTAACTTTGAGTTTTTTCTCTTTGCTTTTAGGGCTCAAAGTATTTTTTGGTGGTGGCTTCAACGTTTCCAATTATATTATAGATGTTCTAATAACCGTCACTCTCACTCTTGATGGAGTTTTTTATTTTCTGGCCAATACATTCATGAGAGTTTTAATGAGTTTTTCTCCTCCTGTTGGTTGAACTTTGGTAGTTTTTCACCTGCAGCTAAAAGGAATAATTAATAAACTTTTATTTTGGACCAAAGTATGTGGTTTACCTTTGTAGTCCTACTTTTAAATACTGGGAAATCAAAGGCTTGTAAAATGATTTTTGTTGTTGGTTCCTTTTTAATGAGGGAGGAATAATTCATCACCAATGTGCATTTGTAGTTTTAGGAGGAAAAAAACTACTTTGTGTTTGAGCACAAATAGATTAAAATAATAAAGAACATCACAGCTTAAGACAGTGGTTCCCAAACCTTTTCTCCTGCGCCCCCCCTGTGGTTTCCAAACATTTTCTGGGCCCCCCTGTCCTGGTGGAGGAGGGGGGGGGGGATTGACTATTTTGGGAGCAAAATTAATGAACGTAGCTGAACATAGACAACAACATCTGTAGCCTACAAGCTACTTGTTAAGCTTAAGGTGATGTATTGTTATTAGCCATTGTTATTCATCTACTTTACCTGCATCCAGCAGCTTCACTCAACTCAGTCGATTAGTTTGGGGGGAAAACTGAAAATTTCTTTGCGTTTTGCTGGTTTGCTGCCATGATTCTAACACACCTGAGTATCTCTGCACTGCAGCATCATCAGGTCTCCTTCACTGCCACACAGGTGTAAACCGAATGTCGTAGCTCATGTTGCGTTTAATGGCGGCTCAGAAAAACATGTTACCACATATTAACAATGGATTAAACAGTTTTAACTGCTGATAAAAGTGACAGAGGACACAGATATAGGAAGTGTGGAAGACCTACTGTATCAAATTGACAGCGGAATAACAGAGTTTGTCATTCTAAGGTAAAAATCCAGCGCATACAGTGTTCATGTTTTGTTGTTTTTTTTTTGTCATCCAGGCGGCTTCCTGCCCCCCCTGCAATGGCACGGTGCCCCCCTAGGGGCGCGCCCCACAATTTGGGAACCTCTGGCTTAAGAAATGAAGAATTACATTTATGATTAGAATGTCGTTTTAAAATAAAAACAGCCATACAGTTGGTAAAAAAACAAACAATTATTTACCATGTTCTGCTTACTAAAAAAATCCATTTGTTTGTCCGTCTATCATCCACCTTTTAATTAAGCTGTTTATTGAATTAAACATCAGATAAACACCTGTTACACCCGTTTTTAGCTTCCCTGTTTAAAGTCTGTCCGCTACATGAACCTCTGCCTTAAATTCAAACTGAATTTCTTTCACTTTTCTTTCTAAAATGGCTAAAAATCTGTGAAAACTCTTGATCTGCAGACATTAGCGTTTGGAAAAGTTGTGTTAACACGAGGAAGAAGTACGAACGCTGAATGTGGAGAGAGTAATTCAGTCTGCTTTTAAAATGGATGATTTAACGTGTGACACAGATTGCAGTATTTTCTTTGCAGGCAGCTGAAGCTGCGGGACGCCGGCCTTTTGTTTCACTTTTGACGGATTTCTCCCTGAAACATTAGTTTGCATCAGTTCTCGGTGTAGAAAGGAGCCTTTTGCTCTTTGATTCCTCACGACCAACACCAGAACCTGACATTCGACATTCATTATTCATTTGAACCATGTCTGGTCAGTCGGAGTCGGGTTGCGCTTGGCAGCTTTTTTACAGCTGAAAGATTAAAACTCCATGTTTGGAAAAGAGATGAGAGGAATAATAAATCGCGTCTCATGCAGGAAACTATCAGCTCTCTCCGACCGTCAACATGCCGCAGGACGACACGGTGATCATCGAGGACGACCGGCCGCCGCTGCTGCCCTCCAACATGTCCGACCAGTCCTCGTCCAGTTCCCATGACGACGGGGGCTTCGTGGCTGACATGACGCCGCCGTGGGCCAAAGAGCCGCCCGCTCACAACGAAAGGTGCGTTTAAAACGTTCAATTTGCTAAATAGTTTCATCTGCAGCTTTTTGTCGATGCAACCTGCAGGGTTTCCTTATGTTGGGACTTTTTAAGCTACTTTGAATAAATAATTGAGCAAACTGTACCTCTAGTTAGGTAACACCAATGGTCTTCTTAAAAGATAGTTTCTAAGAACAGTTCTTAAAAATATAGCCAGTGTTTTCAGCAAAGTTGAACTGATTGTCCAGGAACGATCAGAGGTGTTTAAAATAAGCCTCAGTTTCAACAGGTTGGCCATCGAGAGAAACTGAAACCACTTTAAGGTTTAGATAATTTAATTATCTCCTTAAGAAAATGAAAAGGTATGGTGTTTTGTGAAGGAATTTATCTTTTTTGGTTCCAATAATGCCAGAATTAATCAATCAATCAAATTTTATTTGTATAGCACATTTCAGCAGCAAGGCATTTCTACAGAAGAAAATTAGGGCTACCGAAAAAAATAAAGCAATTCTCAGAATTCTGACATTCTGACTTTAATCTCAGAATTCTGAGATTAAAGTCAGAATGTCAGAATTCTGAGATTAAAGTCAGAATTCTGAGATTAAAGTCAGAATGTCAGAATTCTGAGATTAAAGTCAGAATTCTGACTTTAATCTCAGAATTCTTTTTTTTTCCGGTGGCCCTAATCCTCTTCCGTACATTTCAAAGTGCTTTACATAATTAAAATAAAAACAGCATGTGACAGTGAATAAAAAGTTGGAGAGGGAAAGAGATTTTAAAAGTGAGAAAGCGAAATAAAAGGAAATGAAAAGTAAAAATAAAAACTTTAACATTTAAAACTTCTTTAGTCAAACCGCCATTTGACAAGGACTAAAACTTCTTTTAAACAAGAAAGAGATTTTGAAAAAGATTAAAAGATATTAAAAGTAAAAATAAAAACATTGGTCCACATGAGAACTTGCCCTTATGGCGTCTCCTCGAACAGAGTTTTAGCAGAGCGACATTTTACAAGGATTCTCAAACCCAAGACATTAAAACCCGCAATTTAGCCATAAGCAACTCTAAACAGGTGGGTTTTAAGTTGAGACTTAAAGGCTCTCAGTGTTTCAGCTGTTTTAACTAATCTTATATAATAAAGACTTAATGGTATTCTGATTAGTAATGTAATTATATTAGTTGTGTTACCACCGCCAGGCCACTAGAGGCAATAACAACCCGGAAAAAATGCGACTAAGGAGCAGATTTACTGTATAAGTTCACCGAAAACTACAGGATTTGTTAAAAACTGTGAGCTACGCTAAAGTAAATAAGAGAGAAATTCAAATTCATGCTGAGAGTGAAACTCCTTCCTAAAGATGAAGATATATCACAGATTTCAAAAGAAAGTAAAAACGGGAGAACGCGGATAATATAGGAAGTAGCGCCCCCTTCACTTCCGGAGTGCAATGATTCTATTTCCAAATAAGGTCAGAGACTGACAGCCGTCCGTCCCGCCTCTTTCTGTTTGCTGCAGCAAAGTGGACTTGAACTATAACTGCTTGATACCAACAAATAAAAACAGGAAAAAATCAACTTACAATCCTTGACGTCTCCACAACGTTTGAAAATATCTGATGAATATCAGTGACATCCGTTCTCTGTGTGATTGCAGCTCTCTGAGTCCGGATGAAAACGATCCGGACGTCTCGTTCCAGAGGGAAGGGTTCGGACGCCAGAGCATGTCGGAGAAACGCACCAAGCAGTTCGGAGACGCCGCTCAGCTCGAGATCATCAAGACACGCAAGTCCAAGAGCATGGATCTAGGTACCGACCTCTGACCTGCAACGTCTGGGTTTTATTTTAATATTTAAACGTTTCCCCGGAGAACAAAGAACTCCAATTAAATCCAGTTTACATGAACCAAACAAATTATTCATAGTGCGTCTTCCCCTCAGCTTTAAACCAGAATTATTCCCAACATCGTACAGCTCAAACATAAATGTCTCCATTTGATGCGCTGTACCAGATTATACACAGTAAAAATGCCTGTGTTGAATTAACACCCAAAAGTGTCTATTATGTGTCCAAGTCATCTGGTGTTAAATTCAACACTACAGAGTCACATTAACATTTACAGATTCTGGTGTTAAAATATATTAAAAGTAACACCAGTGTAGTGTTGATCACTAAACATAATGTGATGTTAAAAAAGTAAATAATTGACCCACAAGGTGTCAATATCAATCAAATCCAGTGGAAAATATTCAAAACAACACACAGAAATGGAAAGTTTAACTTTTATTAAACCCATTTCAGTATATAGACCAATGTTAATTTAACAAAAAAATGGGTGTCAATGTTTTAACACTTTCAAAAGTGTTACTTTAACACCAGCTGACTTGGACACATTTAGACACTTTTGGGTGTTAATTCAACACCGGCATTTTTACTGTGTAGCATAAGTTATTTGTAAAGGAATTCAAAGTTTGTTTTTCTGTAATTAATATCAGGTTTCTGTAAAAGTGAACGCTCCAGAAACGCCTCCTCTTATGTAACTTCCACTTTCTTTGCATAATTACACACCTAATCATCTCAAAAAGGTTAAATCCTGAAATTTGCGTCGCCTTGACAACACTTTCCTGCACGCTCCAGGTTTGTTGTTCGAACTCTTCCTGTTTTCTCTCTCGGTACAACAAACCGACTTCATCTCTCTCCAAAGTCAGAAACTTCTGTGTTGATTCACCTTGAAATGTCTTCAAACAGTCGCTGATTGCTTTGGCTGCAACAGGCTCTCTGCTCTCCTCTCTCTGTAATCATATCTAATCTTCTCGACCAGATTGCCGCTGCGCTCGCATCGCGGCGGCTCTGATTGCTATCCTCCAACTGTATTCTCACCTCTCCAACCTCTCCTCCTCCTCCTCTTCCTCGTCTCGCATGGCGTCCGGCCCTGATTGAGACGAAGCCCCTTTGTGATGCTTGCAGCTCAGCCTGGATGTTGCATGTTGGAATGTCATGAGCACTTAACCTAACCCCAGATGTTTGTATCCCTCCTCCTTCCTTTTAACAGTAGCCGACGAGATTAACCTCACTCCTCGCGCCGACGCCGACGCAGGTAAGGACCGCTGCACTGAAACCTCCAATCAGCTTCTCTCCTTTCACCTCCTCCTGCCTCACATCTTATGATAAAAGGTGCATTTTGGAGATTTGTCACTCAGAGTTTGGTGCTGTTTTAGGGTTTTAAAAAGCCAAATCAGAGTTAAAAACTGCAAAAAGACCCATTTCTGAACTGAATAGTTATAAACAATTTGCTGTAAATGGTTGATAATATCCCCCAAAAATGAGCAATAAAACAAATGGTGGGGGTTTAACTTTAAAGAGAGAGAACTTGTTTTACTTTGCATTTTTCACAATATTCGTAATCTTAGGCTGCGTTCACTCTGCAGCCTGAAGTGACCCAATTCCGATTTTTTTGTCAAATGTAATAAGGTCTTTGCATGAGAAATTGCACAAACAGTTTGTGTTCTTGCAATTTAAGTAAATAATTTCTTACGATTAGTTTAAAAAAGATTTACCAGTTCTTTTAGCTGTTCACACTGCCATGAAAAGATCAGATACAAGTCGCATTACGTCAAAAACATCGGAATTGGGTCACTTCAGGCTGCAGTGTGAACGCAGCCTTATTTACTTCATTATTCACCTTTTTTTTAGTTTTATAAGGAAACTAATTTCTTTATTTTACCAAACTAAGTAACCAAATTCATGATCATGATCATTTATATATAGTATATACAGTTTATATATAATTTTGTATATAAACTATATGCAATATAATTTTATGCAAATTATATTTGTATAATTTATATGATACAAATTATACAAATACAATTTGTATAATTATATGACAGATATATTTGACACATTTGTCAAAAAGTAAAATTAAATAAATTTTTCTATTTTGATCTAATTATTTTTATGAGGTATTTTGATAATTTGTGTTTGAATTTTAAAGGAAAATGTTTTAATTCTAGTTTTACTTTTTTAAATGATTTCCAACACTGTCACATGTACTTTAACACACTCTTGACTTTAAATATCAAGTTATGAACCATATATTTATATATTGATTTAGAAATTCATGTAGGAGAAGCAAAATGCGCTAAATATGACGGATTAACGCTCTTAGCGATTCAGCTTCTAATTAGTGGAAAATGATTGCATTAGCAGAAAAGTGTCCAGTTCTGATCTCCTGGAGTTCTTAATATCTTGCATATTGTTACAAATCCCATCAAAATATGTGAATTTATTTCTAACCAGTGATTTTGATGCCTCCATTTCTTTCTGTCTCACATCCATCTGTGTGGTATTTAAATATTTATAGAAAAGAGGATCAATGTGTGTTAAAATATGCACAATTAAAGGTTTTGGGAGATGTTTTTAATTGCTCAGTCGAACATGTTTTCATCCGGGAACAAATAAATTTCCCACTGCCTGTGTGGCGTCGAGGATCAGATCGATTCCTAACAGGATGCGACTCAAACCGTACAGGAAAACCAGGGACAGGCATTAAATCGCATTGATCCAGAAACACAAATCCACCAGCAGACTTGCAGATTGCTGTCTTTTCTGCCCAGTTCACCCACTGCCTTGCTCTAAATGCATTCCCGCAGCGTTCCCACCCTTTTAGCATCAGGCTTCGCTCTTGACAAGACAAATTTGTCAGCGTGTCGCGTGACGGCTCTCCGTCCTCCCTGTGAGTTTAAGGTCGCTGCTGAACACAGCGGTGGAAGCACTTGGGTGACTGCAGATTTGATTTTCTCCTGTTTTTGGCTCAGATGCAGCTTTAGCACTAATTGTTTTGCCTGAGATTCGGAGACGGCGAGCGCAGAAAGCTCTCTGTCCTCGGCTAAGGCGGCGAGCTGACGGCAAGTCATCCGTCATTGTCAGGTCTCGTGTAGTTTTGCTGTCGCCTTGACTGAATAAAAGGCTGAAATCAGTGGCATGTAGAGGAGGAGGGAGGGAGTTGAACTCTTGGAGAGGGAAAATGTTTTGGAGCAACATGAAGATGTCTCTGAAAGAGTGTGAGGGGAAAAAAAACACAAACTGACGCTTCGATCTGATGGTCTAATCAAAACCTGCATTGGCATCCATGAGACGGAGAGGAGTTGATTCCAACTTTCTGTCGTTATGGCAGCGCGAGTCGAGAAACGGAAAGGTTTGTGCATATTTCATGAAGTGTTTCTGCCAAATGGTGGCAACAGATGAGTCTGCCGTGTTTACCGTCTGATAGCAGCCAGGAAAAGTGAAGAGTTGGCATGTAGGAACCGCCGATACCTCTGATTAAAGTAAACATTTTAATACCAGAAAAACCAAAAGGAGGGTTTGAAAGGTTTGCATAGAACTAATGTTATGTTTGAATTGGTAATTTGTGTTTCTCAAAGTACCTGAACAATTATGTTTCCAGTAGATGGAATAAACCACAGTGACTCCTAAAAACTTTGAACCAACTGATTAGGGCTGTAGTCATGCAATAATCTCACATTATGATACGATGCACAATATTGTCCAGGAAAAAGAAATGGAAAAAAAACCATCTTTGGGTTTATTTCAAATGATTACGTAAAAGCGTTTGTATATAATAATCCGAGTATGGCATTTTAATAACGTTTCTTCTAGTAAATTTGAGCTTGTTGATTACTCTTGCTTTTTGTTAAATATATATGTCATACTTGTGTGACTCTACATGCTGGTACACCTGAATTTCTCCATAATCTTCTATTCGTTTCCATTTTTACTGATTTTATCTAAGATTCCATTTTTAAAAAGCAATTCTGAATAAACTTGCAGAAAAAAAATAGTTAAATTTCATATCAAAACAGCAGAATATCCCCAAGTACTTAATGTTGAATGCTTGATTCTACTAGAAAAAAATAGAAATAAACAGATAGAGCCAAAAAAAAACCTCAACTGGAAAATTGAATACATGCAGAGTGAGCAGGGCTGTGGGTTAACGGCCTCCCATTTATTCTCATCAGCTTGTCCTGTTCCCTTAGTGTCTCAGCCAGAGCCGAGCTGATGGGCTTTTCACGCTGCACACCCACTTTATTTAAAGGCTTTGCCTGCTGCCATTCACAACAGTCACACATCAGTGACAGCATTACAGGAAAAAAAATAATAAAATACAGAGTAATTTACACGTTATTGGAGATCTGACAAATGGCACACAGCCACAAACAGGGAAACTTTTTCTGACTTCGAACTTGGCAAAGTGATTTCTTGTGAAATTCTGCTCAGTCAGCCACCTGCCCACAAACCGAGGAGGAAACACACAAGCTAAAAGAAATTAAAATGGGAAGAAAAAACCCCAACTGCCAATAAAATCAGGTCACAATGCAATGTTTACAAATCTGGTACACATTACGCTTGCAATTTCAGCTACAACAAAAAAGACTCCAGCTGAATTTAAGTTATTTCTAGGGTTTATGTTGCTGGGATTGTTCAGACTCGCATTTTCTCACAGAGATTTATGGCACAACTAACAGATCCTGAACACCAACAGCAGTTCAACACTGTCCTCATTCACCATGTGGCGACGGTCTGTGTCAATAGACGCTTCAGCCAATCACAGAGCAGGACGAAAACTCCCTTTGAAGACCAAAACATCAGCGTCGCCGGTCTTTGGTTTCAGTTGAACGGCTGGGTTTTTACCTGTCTAAGTGGACTATGGACCATTTATATTTAAGACAAATTAAAATAAATGGTTAAAAATCATCCCCAAGGCCACAAAAAGTGAAAATAAACCTGAGCTAAATGTGAGAAAGTGAAAAACATTCACAGGAAGTTCACTCTTGGTGTTCGTCTTGGTCACAATATTTGAAATTAGCACTTGTGAACAATAAGGATTACTGAAACCAGACAAAAGGTTCATAATTAAAACAGATTCAATTAATAACTCTACATTATCTGAAGGAATGAGTGCTCTCATGGTATTTGGTCCATTGTTTAAACGCCTGAATAAAAATTTAAAAGAGGTTTTCTGAGAATAAAAAGCCATTTTCATGTATTAGGCAGCAAAGACTGTAAATATGGACAAGAAACTTTTAAAGCTCTTTGTAACAAAACAACCACTTAAAACTAAAGATATAGTTTTGTTAATGATACACTGGCATTGACATTGATCCCAATGTTAATGTTGATTTATTGAGCATCCCTATAAAACCTTTTAATTTAGCTAATTAAGACAAATTTTATTTTTCATCAAAGAAACCAATCAGTCACTCTATAGCTTTCCACAATGCATCATAATCCTGGCGGGTGACCAGGCTTCACTTGCCCTCCCGCCAGGCTGAGCCAGCTTTACAGTTCAAACATTGAATTGCGCCCGATGAGTTGATCTCGACACTTTGTCATGCATCTCTGAATTTTAGTAGCTTGATGCAGTTTGTGGACACTCAAAACGAGTGAAAGGTTCTTTTTCACTACTTTTTTGCACCACTGTGTGGAACAAGTATAAAAACTGCACCTCTTGCTCGGCTTGCACAATCAACAGTTTCCAACACAATGCAAAAAAAAAAAACAAAAAAAAAAAAACATTACTGGATGTTTTGGAGTCCTTCTTTTGTGGATGTTTATTGCAACTGTTCCATAAAAGGAAAATCTGTAAAACTGCTGAAATCTGCATTTGTTATTATATCTTAAGTACATCAGTTGTAAGGCTGTATAATAATATCAATATCGTGAACCCAGAAGTTGGGTTATGAAAATAAATAAGGCTGTATAATAATATCGATATCACGATATATATCAATATTTTCTTTCCTAGAAAAAAATCGATATTCATCCTAGTATCGTAACATCCAACTGTCACCTTGTTCACTCACTGCTTGCTTCACCAGGTCATCAGGCTTAGAGTGATTCCTTCAGATGTTCAGGTTAAAAAGGTATCAAACTATTCAGAGCAGGAACTTGGTTCACTTTATTTACTGTACTAATGCATGAAGCTACAGTTTGGACTGTTTCAACTAAAAGAAACATGTTTTCTCACCACTTCTTTGATTCATTT